>OLKM01001298.1:124670-132170 GCA_900291075.1 Melanogrammus aeglefinus | reverse complement strand
ACCTTCACCGGCTGCCAAGTCAGAAAGACTGCCCACCCCCTGATCACTGCTCAGCGTCCATCATACGCCGCCACCGCTGCCATGAATCAACGCCACGCACACGCAACACAGTGGGACTTCAACAGCTCACTTTGCTCCGGCTTCGCTCGCTAAATTCGTGTCATTGCGGGCGCTGAAGGCTGTGTGTTGTGGCTATAAAGACCTAGCGGCCCCGGCTAGCCCCTATTAGATTGTGAATACACTTACATTAGCGGTCCGTTGAACAGTCAGGCCCACAGGCGAGGTAAAGGATTTACAGTGCTTTCCAACTTGTTACACTCTGCGACAGCTGCGTCTATGCTTGATATTTTGATATTTGATTTCAGCAACAATTTAATCCATGCAAGGCAGCTACGCACGCACACGATTAGCACAGAATACCTTTTTCTTTTTTTTTTTTGTGTTGAGACGTATTCTACATTACACTTAATTTAATGTGAGCTCTGACATGAGACGTGTAATTTAATGTAATGTGTGATTAGCATAAAAAAAAAACTGGCACCAGACTGCATTAATAAGAGATGATGAGAAATCAATGGAAGTCATTATAACCACTATGGAGGATAAAATATTAACTAGTGTGGAAACCGACCTGAGGAGATTCTCTTCCCCCCTGTGTGAGCAGGAAGGTTTGATGTGGCCGTTGGTAATAAACACCTACAGTGGTGTAACCAGCTGGGGAAATATCATATTTACCAAAGACAGGGGAGAGGAGACGAGCTGCTAACCTTGAATATAATTAGGATGACCTGCTGTCTTAAATGTTTTGTCAAGCCATGCGCTGCGGATGAATGCTGCTACAACAGTGCACCGTGGATAGTGCCAGACGATACATCCACTGGAGATGCAGATTGTGTGTGTGTGTGTGTGTGTGTGTGTGTGTGTAGTGTGTGTTTGTCTGTAGGTGTACATGTTTGTGTGTGTGTGTGTGTGTGTGTGTGTGTGTGTGTGTGTGTGTGTGTGCGCATGGATATGTATGAACGTCTGTGTGTGTATGCATGTGCATACGCACACACTGTGTGTGCATACATACGTGTGTGCAAATATTTGTATGTGTGTCAGTGTGTGTGTGTGTGCGCGCGCATGTATATGTATGACTCTGTGTATATGCATGTGCATGCAAACACGGTATGTGCGTACGTACATGTGTGCGTACGTACGTGTGTGCGTACGTACGTGTGTGTGTGTGTGTGTGTGTGTGTGTGTGTGTGTGTGTGTGTGTGTGTGTGTGTGTGTGTGTGTGTGTGTGTGTGTGTGTGTGTGTGTGTGTTTGTGCTGGTATTGATCCCAGACGTGCGACCCCAGCAACATCACAGCAGTGCCACGGCTCTGCGCTAACATCTGTCAGTGTCGCGTTGTATAATATCCCAGAGATAGAGTGGCTTTGATCCCGCAAAAAGCTGCTTCAAGTGTGAACGCAGCGGCTGCCTCGGCCGCCACTGCCCTGCTATGATGGTCTGTATGAAAAGCATAAGTCTCAAACAGGAAGCAGATGATGTCATTAACCACCGCCGCCCGTATATTCTTCCCCCTCTCTCCGCTGTAGTCATCCATCTGTACCCCCCCCACCCCCCCAAAGCTTTCCTCTTTATTTGGTGAATGGATTCCCAGTGGTCGGATCAACAAGGATTTCACAAACAATTTATCCCAAATTGCAGGAAAATTGGCTGCAGATCTTAGAGCGAGGGAGAGAGAAAACAGGGAGAGAGAGAGAGAGAGAGAGAGAGAGAGAGAGAGAGAGAGAGAGAGAGAGAGAGAGAGAGAGAGAGGAGAGGGAGAGGGAGAGAGAGAGAGAGAGAGAGAGAGAGAGAGAGAGAGAGAGAGAGAGAGAGAGAGAGACAGAGACAGAGACAGAGAGAGACAGAAAGAGAGAGAGAGAGAGAGAGAGAGAGAGAAGAGAGAAGAGCACAAATCGGCCAACAGTAGAATGAGGTTAAGATGATCCACGGGGCATTTATTCACTGAGGCTCTCATGGTTGTTCCACAGGGGTCTCCGCTTTCAAAATGACCCACAGTCCCTCTTCTTTCCAACACCCCCACGCCCCCCCCCCCCCCCCCCCCCACCCCAACCTTTCATTCGCCGTTTCAAATGTATTAATGGGCCGGAACCCTCCTGCATGATCTTGGCCCTCTCCCTAATGAAAACGCTGTGTGCCGGCCGGGTCTCCCAGCGCAGTAATCAGGCCCCTGGCCTCCAGAGAGGCATCAGGGGCCCGCAGAATGCCAAGCAGGAAGGGCCCCTCTGTGACCCCCACGCCATGTCTCTCAGTCACCCCATGTTGCCCTGCTGCCCTGCGCTGGCCTGCGGGCCCCCTTCCCTTCCTCCACCGCTGAAGGCCGGGGGGCTCGGAGCCGGGGGTGGTGGTGGAAGGGGGGTGCTGAGGGGCCTGGTTCACTGCAGGCCGGGGTGGAGAATACAGTGGCATGATGGGCTGAAAACATGAGCCTTCAACACGTTCTGTGTTTATGTTAACGCCGTTATTTGATGTCGATCTGTGAGAACTTTTTTTTCTTGCAGCTGGGAAGTATTGAGCCAATTCAACACATTGAAGCATAATGAAATTATTGATTAGATTGAGGATGGATTATTATTCATATTATTTGTATTATAAATAATGACCACATTTTAAGTTGTCAACTTCTAATTAGAGTAATTAAAACATTATGATTCAAAAGATCTTTCAAGAGAATTTTTGGGAAAAAATCTTTAAATCTTTTACTGCTCACAATTATATCATCCCCAGAGACCACATATTGATAATATCAATATTAGAAGCTATAAATCATTTTGTAACTTCTAACACTTTTCCCGAAAGCTTCATGTTTCTAATAAAACAAGACCCAAATGTTTCTAATGAAAGTGAACGAGTGTCCTGTGTTCATTTCAGCCTCCAGCAGGCCTGCGTTTAGTCTTCTACAACAGTCTCCTTCAGCTTCTACTGTCCTCCCATGCTTCTGTCCCATAGTCCTGTGGTCCCCCCCCCCCACCAGGGCACATCTGGCCAGATGAGGCCCCTGCAGTCCCTCTACAGCTGCAGGCGTAGCGGGGGCCACTGCAGTGATGGAGCAGTAGTTGTCGCAGCTCCCATCATCTGTTTTAACTTGCCTCCCCCCGAAACACCACCACCCCCTGACGGAGCTGCTTGTTTTCATTCCCCTTCCCCTCTATTCCTTTCAGATAATACCTTTTACTTTCTCACCCAAAAAAATATTGTCAGCGGGACGTAGAGTGGACTAAACCCCAACCAACACCACCACCACCACCACCACCACCACCACACCACCACCACCACCACCACCACCGCCACCACCACACCACCACCACCTGCCTGCATTGTTGACGTGCATCAGGCCTAATCACAACCATACAGGGCTTGTGAATAGGGCACCAAGGTGATAACAGCCTCACAGGGGCCATGGCTAACCATGGCTTGTTCACTGACACCCTTTCACATGTTCCTAGTGGGGCCCCTATTGGTTCACGCTCCTAAATATTAGTATTTTATTACCATTATTTTGGAATTCTACTTCAAAAAATATTGACACAATATTTTAACAAACTATCACGCGTTCTCTGTTGCAGTAACTTTGATAAAGCCTATGTTCTCCCCACTT
The DNA here is from genome assembly GCA_900291075.1 of Melanogrammus aeglefinus. Lineage (NCBI taxonomy): Eukaryota > Metazoa > Chordata > Actinopteri > Gadiformes > Gadidae > Melanogrammus > Melanogrammus aeglefinus. The sequence goes on along the minus strand of OLKM01001298.1, from coordinate 128,516 downwards.
TTTTCCGGCAATCGTCCAATCCGTGAGATGTTTTAACTCAAGTTATAATCTGCACTTTTTAATGAAAGAAGAAAATAATCATGATAAAGTAAAAGGCTGACGGTCATTTCCTTGAATCACAAAGAACAGCAATCTCCTATAACTTTGCATGAGATGCGTTTCGATGCTTTACTTCGGAGCAATTTATCGGAGACCAGAAGAAAGCGGATCCCCGCTTTCCGTGCGCTTGCGGGGCATGCGACAATTACACTATGCTCTGCATTTGTTTTCGTTACGCTCTTCCATTCCCTCCGTGTGACCTTGAAGGGGGGCGCGTGTGGAACAAGCGACCGATGCGCAAATCGTGTGATGTCCCGACTGATTAAGGCAGACATTTTGCTGCTCTGGAGAGAACTGCGGCCAGCTTTAACAACTGAAGAAATTATGGTGGGGAAAGGAAAAAGAAGAAGAAGAAGAAGAAGAAGAAGAAGAAGAAGAAGAAGAAGAAGAAGAAGAAGAAGAAGAAGAAGAAGAAGAAGAAGAAGAAGAAGAAGAAGAAGAAGAAGAAGAAGAAGAAGAAGAAGAAGAAAGGAAGAAGAAGAAGAAGAAGAAGAAGAAGAAGAAGAAGAAGAAGAAGAAGAAGAAGAAGAAGAGGAAGAGGAAGAGGGAAGAAGAAGAAGAAGAAGAAAGAGAAAAAAAGATAATGAAAGAAAATCTGTCAGATGTGAGGAAGTCTGGGGTCCTTAGTGTCAGTGTTCAGCAGAGCGTAAAATGCTCCATTTAGACTCCTCTCCCGCAGCACGGCCCTCTGTAGTCAATCCTCCCAGGTAATGATCGTCTGAGAATGTAGGAAAAAGCTTTCTTTTTTTTGGTACCCCACAGACCCCTATTTTCCACTCATCTTCCTGAATCTCTCTCTCTCTCTCTCTCTCTCTCTCTCTCTCTCTCTCTCTCTCTCTCTCTCTCTCTCTCTCTCTCTCTCTCTCTCTCTCTCTCTCTCTCTCTCTCTCTCTCTCCTCCTCTCCCTCAGACCCCTATCTCCTCTCTCTCTCTCTCTCTCTCTCTCTCTCTCTCTCTCTCTCTCTCTCTCTCTCTCTCTCTGTCTCTCCCATACAAGGCTATAACATTCAGCATGGCGAGTTACACTTTGAGATCACACCAAGAAAATAAAAATAAAAATAAAATAAAAAGCGGGAATGAAATGGAGATGGATCTCTTGTCCTCTGGAACAACATAAAACTGTTCAGGCTCTTATATTATTCAGAGCTGTGTGTGTGTGTGTGTGTGTGTGTGTGTGTGTGTGTGTGTGTGTGTGTGTGTGTGTGTGTGTGTGTGTGTGTGTGTGTGTGTGTGTGTGTGCGTGTGCGTGTGCATGTGTGTGTGTGTGTGTGTGGTGTGTGTGTGTGTGTGTGTGTGTGTGTGTGCGTTAGAGTGTGTGTTTGCACTCTTTTTGTTTACAGTGGGACAGTCTCTGGGAGTGCACCTGCACTCTGGCGGGCCGACAGTTTGATGGGGATGCTTTAATGGTGATTCACCGGCCAGATCTATAGGGATAAAAATGGAATTCGGAGAGGGTAATCTAATGAGAAAATAAAGGAAGAAGAGTAGGAGCCTTGGAGGAGGAGGAGGAGGAGGAGGAGGAGGAGGAGGAGGAGGAGGAGGGAGAGGAGGAGGAGGAGAGGAGGAGGAGGAGGAGGAGGAGGAGGAGGAGGAGGAGGAGGAGGCTAGTGTGATTGCCATGGCGCTGGGATTAGCTTGTTGGGGTCTAGCTAGTTGTGTTTGTGCTAGCGTTGGAGCTGGAAATCAAATCCCGAATCTTTGAAGTTTTATCTCTCATTTTTAAGGGTCCCCTGGAATGGAAAGACGCTCAGGTCAAGTAGAGTCTGAGAGTACGTGGGCTTTACCTTTTAAACTCGGGTCTTAACCTTGATGTGCTGCTGTGAGCAGGAACTCTCATTACGTCAGTTGGCAGCAATGCCGGCTATTTTCTAGGTCCCAGTATGGTCACAAAAGTCCATTCCTGCACATTTCTTATACACGGCTTATTGCCAAGTACATAAACTAAACGACAGAAAGATGGGTCTTATTTTTAAAGCTTACTGAGACGACTTCAGTCGTAAGGGGTCCCTACAAATCATATTTTTCATTCACTCCTATTAACTTTATGTGAGCTTTATGTAATTTAAAAAGTCGACGTATTGTGTACCAATCTCCTTCTTTAATGACCCCTAAAACCAATGCGTTGCTTCATTCCCACTGACTGACTGATAGCGTGCCACGACTTGGTCCCAACACTTAATGCAGCCAATCATCTCATTTCCCAGTCTAAACACACGTTTACCAAAGCGCAAAAAAAAAAAAAAAAAGAAGAAAGAAAAGAAAGAATGGACGTTAGGATGACTGTGAGGATCAGTCATGGAGCGAGCTCCGACGAGTTAAGTGGAGTTTATAAGGTAATGCAGTCTCTGGAGCATTCACTTGGCCGTGGCCCCGGGTTCCTCAGTCAACACAGCGAACAAGGTTAGCCCCGCTCGGTAAGCAACTGCAGTCTAGCAAACCTGCGTGCTATTCTCAGCCTCTCCTCTGTGAGGTGTAATGTATCCAGAGGCGGTCCGCGCTGGATAATGTTCAACAGCATGTACTCATTACAGCCAATGTGGATGGGGGGTTCACGCACACACACGCTACGCGGACACACACAAAAAAACACATGCACACGCGGGCACATAAAACACAAATGCATGTACTCATTACAGCCAATGTGGATGGAGCGGGTTCAGCACACACACGCTAGCGGGACAACACACAAAGAACACACTGCACACGCGGGCACATGAAAACACAAAGGCTTGCACACATGTGGACGGCGCGCACACGCACACCACACACACACACACACACACACAATCACGACACACAAAACGACACTACACCACACACACACACACACACACACACACACACACACACACACACACACACACACACACACACACACACACACACACACACACACACACACACACACACACACACACACACACACACACACACACACACACACACACACACACACACACACACACACACACACACACCACACACACACACACACACACACACACACACACACACACACACACACACACACACAAACACACAGACACACACACAACACACACACACACAGATGCACACACATTGACACACACCCATGCCCATAAAATACACATGCATGAATGCACATGCACAGACCCAAAAACACACACAAACACACACACACACACACACAAAAATATACCTCAGCCATACACACACGCACACAGATGAACGAGCGAAATAGAGAGAGCGAGAAAGAGAGAGAGAGAGAGATAATACTGCATTGATCGTCTCTGTCATATATCATTAATGAGGGTATTAAATCCATGTTTAGGAAGCAGAAGGCCTGCTTTGAGTGGGTTTGGTGGAGCAGCTCATAACACCAAACACCCACGCTGAAATCTCCCCCAGGGCTGCACCAGTGTCTCTCTCTCTCTCTCTCTCTCTCTCTCTCTCTCTCTCTCTCTCTCTCTCTCTCTCTCTCTCTCTCTCTCTCTCTCCTCTCTCCCTCTCTCTCTCCCCCTCTCTCTCTCCCCCCCTCTACTCTGGGCATGGGTGGTGTGCGTTGGTGGCGGGGTGGGGGGGAGGGTGGCAGGGGACATTAACAGAGTGATGTCATAGTAGCTCATATCATCGGTTCTGTCCAGGGACGTGGACGCTATGGAACACAAACAGGTCCCCTGACCATCCCCCTGAACACAATGGACCTGTTCTTTGTTACAGCAATGCAATGTCTTCCAAAACCTTTGAATTCTTCCAAACGGGCCA
>OLKM01001298.1:114694-122542 GCA_900291075.1 Melanogrammus aeglefinus | reverse complement strand
AGAGAGAGAGAGAGAAGAGAGAGAGAGAGAGAGAAGAGAGCGGAGAGAGAGAGAGAGCGAGAGAGAGAGGAGAGAGAGAGAGAGAGAGAGAGAGAGAGAGAGAGAGAGAGAGAGAGAGAGAGAGAGAGAGAGAGAGAGAGAGACGGGGGGGAAACACATTTTACATTACAACACATTTCGGGAAACATCTTTCACAAATGTCTCCGTTATAAGCTGACCCGCAGGCAGGGGTCGAATGAGTTTCACCCAGCGTTCAAGGTAGAGTAAGAGCACTTAGGAAGGGCCTGGGTTCAGAGAGCAACCATCTTTGCATGAAACTCTGACTTTAATTACTGTCGCAGGGCACACACTGTTGACTGACTCGCTGCAAAGGTACAATGTGTGTTTGTCTGTGTTTGCGTGTGGGCACACAAAAGGATGTGTACCACAACAAATGTCACAAATAGCAACTGACCGCACTTCTCTGTTATAGGAATTAAAGGGAACTACCGTTTGATTGATGTATTGATCCATAGTTAAATAAAGAAATTCAATCTCTGCATGTATTGCAGTGCATTTTACAGCGTTGACTTGTCATCGCTGTGGTAAATGTCTCGCAGCTGAGACAGCCAGGAAGTCTACGGGACTTCCTATGAGAGGAAGACGGGTTGAGGTGTGGTGGAGAGGCCAGTGGTCACACCCCCTCCGCGGGGAGCAAAGAGGATCTCACACCAGTCCTGGCTCGGAGAGCGTAGCCTCAGAAAACCTGGAAACACCGGCTTACCAAGACATAGGACCAGCAGCTACTCACAGGAGAAATACATATCTTTTGATAAATAAGGTATTTAATGGGCCGGATTGTGCAGTGGTCAACTCCAACATGAAGATTCTGGGTTCAATCCCCGATATATCTGCATCCTGGCCTGTAGCCATCCATGTTTCGGAACACTGAACCCAAGGGCCTCCTTAATGATATCTGAATCCACTGTCAGTCTCAGTGAATAACTGAGTTCCTAAAATAACTGACGGAAGCGTCTGTCAAATGATTATGTCTTATATAAAATAGTAATATGTGTTTAACATGGCGCTTCTTTTTTTCGTGGAACATATGAACGGTCTCAAAGTAGGGGGGAATATTGGATTAAAGAACGCACTATTCTTCCCTGAACAGGGGAGCCGTTGGGCTGTCGTGTGGTGGATTCAGAGGATTAATACCTATAGTCTCACCTCACACCATTCCTGTTGGATTAGGGGTTTTTTTGGCAGTGGTACGGGGGCTGTCAATCACGGACATGTCCGGACCCCTCATCCACTAATCATCCCCGCTTTATAAAAAGTCCCTCCCCTCTGACAGCTTTGATTGATGGATACCTCGAAGCGGCCGCCATCCTCCCCCCCCCCCACCCCCAACTTCTAACTGTCTCGACATGCACTTTAGCTTCCCTCACAGGCCTCCCCTATCACAACACGCAGGAAATGACCACACTCCTTAAACCTGGCTACTTCTCAACAGAACCCCCCCCCCCCCCCCCCTTCCCCTCCAGGGCAGATTATTCGAAGAGTTGCATATCCACAACGCAACACTTTTAGACAAAAGGGCTGGCATTCAGTTTGACACCTCTCTGACGGCCTCGCCTCGGCCATTCGAAGGTAAGGGTCGAGGGGGGTGGGGGGTGGGGGGCGGGTTGCGGTTGTGGGGGGGGCGGTGGGGGGGGGGCGGCGAGGGAGGAGGGGTTGAGTGGCGTGAAGAGGCACCGGGACACACCCGCTGGTCCACCGGTGCAGGGGCCAGTGTTTATGCAACACATCATAAATATGCATGCTGCTTCATGCTTTACATGGAGGCATGTGTGACAGGGAGGTGACACTGCTGTGTTTTCACTTTGAAGGTCCTCTGCCTGTCACCTGAAAGGAAGAGAGACAAGCAGATGAGTGCTTCCTTCTTTTTTTTTTACATGGCTGAAGGGGAGGGACCAGAATGCACTAGTGTGTACGAGGGGCATTGGTTGCATGAGGCTACTCACACACTGGCAGACTGTAAAAAATGATTGGACCATGCAATTAATATTTTTAAGGTCGCTATCTAATGAGGTTGCCCAGTGTAGGTAATAGGTTATTAGTTTGTGTACAGGTTTGTGGTCTGGTCACTATGTTTGCTACATTGAAAACATGCAACTACCCCAAAACGCCTACAGAATATACACTAGTATGTGGTGACTTAACAGACAACAAGACAAGATACAGACAGACACACACACACACACACACACACACACACACACACACACACACACACACACACACACACACACACACACACACACACACACACACTGCCAACACGTAGTGTGTGTTGGCAGTGTTTGAGAGAGTCTGTGGCACAGTACCATGCAAAGGTCGGGAGATGAACAGGGCAGGAAGCACATAGAGAGCTGGAAATGGACGGATAAAACAAATCACGCTATCAAGCGTTCATAAGTCCTCCACGCATCTACAGAGCAGCCAATCAGTAGTAAATAATGTCAGAGTCAAGGGCTAGTGGAAGGGTGTTCGCTGCCCACTCCCCATGTGTTTCCCACTTGTTTTACACTGAATTCATCTTTCTTTCTTTCTTTCCTTTAGCTTCCTTCATTCTTTCTTTCTTTCTTTCTTCCCTCTCTCTGTTAAACCTACCCCCCTGTTTCCTTCCTTCCTTTCGTCTTGCCGTCATTCTTTTTTTTCTCTAAATGTGTTCACTCTGCTTTCTCTCTGGCGCTCTATCTAGCTCTCTCTCTCTCTCTCTCTCTCTCTCTCTCTCTCTCTCTCTCTCTCTCTCTCTCTCTCTCTCTCTCTCTCTCTCTCTCTCTCTCTCTCTCTCTCTCTCTCTCTCTCTCTCTCTCTCTCTCTCTCTCTCTCTCTCTCTCTCTCTCTCTCTCTCTCTCCCTCTCTCTCTCTCCCTCTCTCTCTCTCTCTCTCTCTCTCTCTCTCTCTTCTCTCTCTCTCTTCTCTCTCTTCTCCTCTCTCTCTCTCTCTCTCTCTCTCTCCTCTCTTCTCCTCTCTCTCTCCTCTCTCTCTCTCTCCTCCCCCCCTCTCTCTCTCTCTCTCCCCCTCTCCCCCTCTCTCTCTCTCTCTCTCCTCTCTCTCTCTCTCTCTCTCTCTCTCTCTCTCTCCAGGATATCGTCCATAAGCTGATTGGGGTTAATGCAGCGGACAATGAGCGAGACGCTACCCTTCTGTTCCACATTATGCTGCCTGTTTTTGGGTGGGGGGGGGGGGGGAAAGCGAGTGTGGTGCTGTGTTTTGGAGCCAACACGTGCCCCCTTGCCTCAACATAATATCTCCCAGACAGAGACACCAGTGAGCCGGCATGTGGTATCACTCTGGTGGGAGCCCAGGAGCTCGGCTGACATCATCAAAACGCTGCGACTGAAGAAGAGAAGCCCGGCTCTGAAGAAGGAACTCTCTGAACATGCAATCGGGAAGGGACTTTTTTAATACTTTGACCCCTGAGTGAACGCGTACACCAAACCCTGTCGTTGTTTTTCATCGTCGTTCTGGTATCGTGTACCGTGGCATTGCTTCCATAGAAAATGTATAGCGTTGCTTTAGGATCATACCAAAAGTTAGCTGAAATTCAATAATAAAAAAAAAGGATCCACATGTGAAAGAGACATCATATTACATTAGAGAGATGGATCAAGGCTTTAAATAATCCATGTTTTGAAAGGATGCATATGACATAAAGCGATACAATATAATATCCCACATTAAGATTGAGCAGATACACAGAGAGCGGCGAAAAGAAGTTCAAGAATCTGGGTCGATTAGGGGTCATGGAGAGTTGGGGGGAGAGGGGGGGGGGGGGGTAGATTGTTGCTGATATCTTCTAGACCTCTCTCCTCACCCCCCCCCCCCCCCCCCCCCCCCCCGTACCCTCCCCCACTACCCCTCCGCTGGTGGATCATGGATCATGTGTTGTGTGTGATGCTATGTCCAAAAGAACACAGGTGCTCTGATTCGTCCTGCATGTTCCACCGCAAATCCTGGGAGGAATCCGGAGAATCGCGCTCTGCACTCCCACCCCGCGTCCACCCCCCCCCCCCTTCTCCCTAACCAAACCTCTACTAAGTTTGAGACCATCTGCCCCTGACACTGATCCTGGGGATCTGATGTCAACATCCACGGCCCCGTTGGGAGCCAGGGGCGACCACGTCTAAAAGGAAATGTCTGTGCGTTCGGGAGCTAGGAGCCGCAGGGTTGGTCGTTAGCACAGGGGGGCATGGGGGCTTGGGGGCTTGGGGGCATGGGGCATGGGGCCATGGGGGCTTGGGGGGCTTGGGGCATGGGGGCAATGGGGGCTTGGTGTGGTATTGGGGCATGGGGGTATTGGGGGCTGGGGGGCATGGGGGCATGGTGGTATTGGGGCAATGGGGGCTTGGGGGCATGGGCATGTGGGCTTGGGCATGGGGGCATGGGGGCATGGTGGTATTGGGGCATGGGGCATGGGGGCATGGGTGTTTTTCAGAAGAAGAAAATGCAATGGAAACGTAGAAAATAAATACAATTCCACTGATCTTTGATCGTCTGCTTGTGGAAGCAGAAAGAATAAGCGCTGCCAAACCCAGGGCAAACGGAAAAATATACAAACGTGCCCTTGGATATGGGAAGTTGTTTCTTTTTACAAACTAAGCCCTGTTTGACTTGGATGGATTTCCCCCTCCAAATATGGATGCATGCGTACATCTCTCCTTTGATTTTGTAAAACCAAACAGAATAGTAAGACATTTGTTTATGTATAAAGCTGCCTTGTGCTGCTTTGCGATAATAAAAAAAGAGCCGGTAAATCACACTGCTACAAATCCCATGTGGCTTTCAGACGAGCATATGATAACGCCTTCTGAAAAGCCCCCCCCTGCTGGGCTGAGACCTACAATAGCTCACTGTTTCTCCTATTAGATACGTGCCTCGCCTGCTTCTGCACCCTCCGTCCACCGCCCGGCACAAGCCCATACACGGGGCCCTAAACACAGAAAGAGAGAGAGTGCTTAAGCCGGGAGGGCCCCGCTGTGGTGGGATCACAGAGATTGTTTGTATAGGGCCCTCCTCCTCTCATCTGCATGGACGGAAATGACCAATTGATGACCTCATGTGCAGCATGATAGATTTATCTGACAGCACCGGGCCCTGTAAACCAAAGTCTACTACCGCACTACACACACACGCATACACGCATGCACACACACACACACACACGCGCGCACGCACACACACACACACACACACGAACAAGCGCGTGTGCATGCACACGCAAACACACACACAAACACACACACACACTCTCGCACATATACTTGCAGCGCTACACATGCATGAACACACAAACACCCCCACACACACACACGCACGCACACACACACAAGAACACACACACTAAAATAAACATGATGACTGAACCAACTTTTAAAATGAGGAATAAGAAATAAAGCAAAGGAAGGTAATTGGGACATGGGACGATAAGTGGAGGATCACACAAAATGCCCCCACGCTTTTTGACAAACGCCTCAGTGGGAGCTCATTTTTTGTCCGTTGTTTTTTGTGTTTTTGTCTGTTGTTTGTTTACCAGGGGGGGTATCATGGATCAAAGCCAATATGAAACGTTTGCTTGGAGTAGGTCCACTAAAAACAGGTTATGAGCTAATAGGATTAGGTGTTTGTGATGTGTGTGTCTATGCGTGTGAGTGTGTGTTCGTGTGTGTGTGTGTGTGTGTGTGTATGTATGTCTAAAAAGGGGTGTGTTCAGGGTAAATTGTTTTCCAAAAGGAAATGTGGAACATGCCGGAGGAGGTGGCGCTGGTGTTGGTAGCGGGGGGATTTTAGTAATACTGAACTGCTGTGAGTGTGTGTGTGTGTGTGTGTGTGTGTGTGTGTGTGTGTGTGTGTGTGTGTGTGTGTGTGTGTGTGTGTGTGTGTGTGTGTGTGTGTGTGTGTGTGTGTGTGTGTGTGCGTGGTGTATGTGTGCGAGCGTGCGTGCGTGTGCGTGCGTGTGCATGCGTGTGTGTGTGCTTACTGTAAAATATAAAAAGCAGCAAGTGGGAGGCGGCGGTCTGAAAACCATCCCCCCCCTCCCCTCCTCCCCACCCTCCTCCCCCTTTATGTTGTTCCAGTGCATGGAGCTCAGGCTGATGTGTCCTTGGCACCGGCCCCGGGCCCTGGGCCCCGAGACTGTAGATATACTCCCTGAAATGTTATCATGGGTTAGAATAAATAGGAGTCTACCATCGCTCAGCTGAGAGACTCATTAGGCCCAGAAGGTCAGAGGAAGAACGACGCAAGAGAAGGAGGGTACTGCGTGGTGCTCATGTGTCTGGACATGTATCTGTGTGAGTGTGTTTCTGAGAAAGCCTGTTTGCGTGTGTGTGTGTGTGTGTGTGTGTGTGTGTGTGTGTGTGTGTGTGTGTGTGTGTGTGTGTGTGTGTGTGTGTGTGTGTGTGTGTGTGTGTGTGATGTGTGTGTGTGTGTGTGTGTGTGTGTGTGTGTGTGTGTGTGTGTATGTGTTTGTGTGTGTTGGTGATCAGCGTGTCTATAAGTGCATGGCGAGCGCACAGTGACTTGGTTGTGAGGGGTAGTTGTCTTCATAGTGGACTAATCATGCCAAGCCAGAAGAGTGGATCCAAGCGACACAACAAGTGGAGGTGGGTAGGAGGACTGGGGCAGGTTCAAGGGAGGACTCACAGGAAGTGATGCAAAGGCTGAAAGACGCTTATTCTCACCCTACTCCCCCCCCCCCCAGGACTATAAATGGACTGGGAGCCCAGGTCCACTGGAGCACTGACCCTCATGCCCTAGGAAGTATCTCAACACAGCCCACCCCCCCTCCCCACCTCTGGACAGCATTGTCCGAGTTCCTCTCGGATATAGAAAGTTCCTCTAGGGTCAGGGGTCAGGGGGCAAATTTCGCTTCCCCCCCTCCCCCATATCCATATCAGCAAAGGGAAGGAAAGATGAACAAACACAATGTTATTTCTGCTCACAAAGGTATATATAGACCAAATATATAGATATATAGATATATGGACACAAATCACAGAGCTTAGTTGGTGAAGAAATCAAATATCCAACGGAGCTCAAAATACATTCTTCTTTTGGCACCGCTTTCTTAAGATAACAAAATGTGTTGCATTTTTTGTTTGCCTTGTTTAGCAATTCAATTATTTTGATGTATAAACATATGGTCTACACATTGCGATAAAATATTTAACCAGTAGAGGAGTCACTGTATAACAATAAATCTCTCATTTCAGATCACTAACTGATTTCTGTGAAGGCCATTGCAAGGGAGGGCAGGGGTCTCGAAACATCAACAGGCTGTCCAACCCCCCCCGCCCCCCCCTCAGCCCCTCTTACATAGGACCTCTCCATAAACATCCACATGCAGACAGACCCAGCATGTGTCCGGCCACTGGCCCCTGGATCACAGTCAGGAGTGTTTGAGCAACACAAGCCCAGGGGAAGGCTTGTGGACGTCTGCTGTGTAAAAGCACTATCCCAGACACACAGCTCGGTCTTCTGGAAGGAGAATCACTTGTGGAGCAGCACAGAGGAGTCGGAGCCCCTCTGCCACTGTCTCTCAGAGTCATTAACAGCCATCACTCAGGGAGATTTAGAACCTTGTGATAAATGTCTCAGGGACTAAATGCAATAAAGACACTTCCAACCATAACAGTTGGATTCTTCGTCCAGTGCGAGCATGGCTAACACACAAAATCGTCATAGCTTTCCATATCGTAACCATTTGTTTTGGCAAATCGCACCTACACCTGTGCTTAATCCCAGTATAGCGCCATCGTCTTAATAAACGTCTAGTCTAACAATTGTATCTATCAATATCTA
>OLKM01001298.1:25000-102169 GCA_900291075.1 Melanogrammus aeglefinus | reverse complement strand
CGGCTAAGTCATTGAACAATATACAGTCTCTTTTTGTGACGGGTGAACCCACTGAACAGGAAACAATAGCATAGTGGGGAGAGGCACGTCAGTAGAGAGAAGAGCAGGAGAGAGAGAGCACCCAGGAAACAATAGCATATGGGGAGAGAGTCAGAGAGAGAGAGAGAGAGAGAGAGAGAGAGAGAGAGAGAGAGAGAGAGAGAGAGAGAGAGAGAGAGAGAGAGAGAGAGAGAGAGAGAGAGAGAGAGAGAGAGAGAGAGAGAGAGAGAGAGAGAGAGAGAGAGAGAGAGAGACAAAGCAGGCAGCTTGAGCCAAATTCAACTTTTGTTTTACTTTATGCTTAATTCGTTTAACTCTCTTAAATCATCTCATATGCACAATATTCTATATATATATATTCTCTCTTGTATATTTCTTTTTTTGAGCGCTATGCCTCGCAAAGTACAATAAAAGTTGGAGTATGATGAATCACAGCCTTTCAAAGGCAAAACCCAAATGACTTTGGATGTTTGATGTCCGCATAATACAGCTGGTCTGGCATCATATGTGCATGAATTGAAAGATATTGCAGATGTTGCGAGAGCACAGGATTCCTACAGTTTACTTAAAGCTCAGATGCCGATAATCGACGATACTTCAAATGACCTTTGACATTTTGATAAGCCGACCCCCAGATCGGCTAATTCCATATATTTCTCACTCTGACGTTTAACACTGTCAGAGTAATCGCGCCATTAGCCCGTTTAACATAAGACTTTAACGACTGACCTTTAGACCGCTTAGCTTGATTCTAGACATGGGCAGACCCATAGGTGTAGGCTATGCTGTTCTGGTTCTCATCACAGTGGGGGCGAACCAGTGTGGGGGTTGTTAGGGAATAAATCCCACCTAGCAACCGCAGATGGCTGCCACATGCCGTCCATCTGTCCATTTGTCTTGTCAGAATAGCTACGATGGGAGAGGGTATTCCAGGACTATGCTTTCTTCGAAACACAGAGTCAACTACTAAAGGGCTCACTTTTCATTTATTTTAGTTAAATGTTCCAACCATTGTCATTTTGTGTTTATTTGTCACCTTCTAAGCGTCCGAGTGTAACATGCAAGTTGGCAAGCAAATAACAATATTCATGTTGTCCAATAACAAAACAATCTATTTGATTGAAATCAAAGTACCCCCACATAATAAGAGAGATTTATAATAAAATAGATTTTTCATTGACAAAATAAATGTGGATGCAGTGTTGCATGGCCATATTAAATGCCCAAAGACTAGCCTAGGGCAGGGCCACATTCCCATATGCATGCAATGACATACATTTCACACTGTCCTTGCTTTGCCATTCTAGTGCACACTGGGGCTTACGTTCATTCTTTTTGCTAGCTGCTTCTGATGTCCCTCCACCCATAAGTAAGCAATGAATAAGCTGTAGCTTCCAATAAAACTGTATGGTGTGCAAAGCAGGGTTGAAATATCGTTATAACTGTGTGTGTGTGTGTGTGTGTGTGTGTGTGTGTGTGTGTGTGTGTGTGTGTGTGTGTGTGTGTGTGTGTGTGTGTGTGTGTGTGTGTGTGTGTGTGTGTGTGTGTGTGTGTGTGTGTGTGTGTGCGTAGGTGGATTTGTGTATGTTTCTTGTGTGTAAATGTGTGTGTGTGTCTGTGTGTCTGTGTGTGCTTGTGTCTGTCTGTGTGTGTACGTGTGTGTGTGTGTGTGTGTGTCTGTGTGTGTGTGTGTGTTGTGTGTGTGTGTGTGTGTGTGTGTGTGTGTGTGTGTGTGTGTGTGTGTGTGTGTGTGTGTGTGTGTGTGTGCATGCCTCTGTGTGTGTTCATGTGTGTTTATGCATGCATGCATTTCTATGTTTGTCAGTGGATATGTGTGTGTGTGTGTGAGAATACGTGTGTGTATTTGTGTGTATGCATAAAAAAAAAAGGGTTAACAACGCGACTACCACACCGCACCACAACACAGAGGACAAGCAATGTTGCAAATGACAACAAAGGACTCTGACACCATTGTACACACAGCGAGAAAGCGCTATCCACCGGCGCAATTACAAAATTACAAGGGTGCTACACTGGGCCCTTTCTCATTAGAATATTACCTCTGGCTCTCAGCAGCACGTTGAAAGCCATTAAGATGACCTTCACATGTAGACCGCTCATTAAAGTGTGCCGAGATGCTCTTTTGGTGGCTGTAATGAGGGGACCAGCATACACACCCACGCCACTGTGGGACTCCATCTCAATGTGGGGGTCCGGACTGCAATTATGAGGACCTTTTGAAAAGTTCACTTGTATAATGTTCTTCTTTTCACTGGTAATGACATTGTGGACCATGATCACTCTTCCACTAACTTAATATCAGATATAAACGGCGAGCAGTTGTGTGTTTATGTGTGTGTGTGTGTGTGTGTGTGCCTCTGTTGTCATGAATGCAGCTGTACAGTACACATGCCTGTGCTTCGTTCAGCGTGTGTAATCTATCCCAGCCTCGCTCGCTGTCCTTAATCTTTTGATATTACAAGCCATTCATCATTTCATCTTGACACCTTCATACAATAAAACATACAGTAATTAATTTTGTTAGACGCAAAGAGAAAGATAGAGAAACAGAGAGAGCGAGAGAGGGAGAGGGAGAGGATGATGAAAAGATGAGAAAGGGATTAGTGTAGAGGAGTATAAAAAGGAGTCCCGATTCGAGATTGAATATAGGATATTCTTTTTAAACAATGCAGTTGTCACCGAAGAAATTACTTTCAAATTTCACATGTGTCAAATCAAGATTAAATGGACGATACCAGTGTCCCAACGAAAATTGAGTTATCATTTTAATATTTTAGAAGTGTCAATCCAGAAGATTATCTGTTTCCGCGAGGCCAATCAGGTTAACATTGATATTCTACTGAGATATAACAACTCTTAAACTTTGACGGTTACGCGAATTTATATGAAAACACAAAAAAAATAAAGCGTCTTGCAGCAATGGAAAAAAATGTCCAAATAATATTTAAAATGCACAGATATTATCCATATTTTATTTTAGCAATAGTAAGTACATAGGTAAGTGGAGCGCAATAACACCCGGAATATATATGAAACAACAATCTTATATCATATGGGTTTGATTGATTTCGAAATATTATGATATTAGGTCTAGGATGACTTATACTGTAAAAAAATCACCTAAATAATGATGATGATGATGATGATGATGATGATGATGGATGATGATGATGATGATGTCAGGAATTCAAAGCATCAAAAGTACTTAAAGCCATGAATGTTACATATAGAATCGAATACATATTGCTCTATGGAAATAAAACCCGAAAAAACATTGAATATGATGTAGTGGATGACGTTGTTGATGAGAATGAAGATGAGGGTGAGGATAATGCTTGATGGATTACGGTATTCAAAATGACCCGAATGATACTTTCAAGAATGAAATAAGATACCTCGCCCAAAGAGCGGTCGAGCCTCGCACTGTTTGTGTAGCCGTTGTGTACAGTACAGCCGTAGAGGTTCCCTTTCTGGTTCCAGGACACCATTACTCCACGGTAACCTATATTTCCCTGACATATTCAGAGGGTCCGCAGACACACACACACACACACACACACACACACACACACACACACACACACACACACACACACACACACACACACACACACACACACTCTGGCCCTGCCGGCCTCTCCTATGACGGCACGTGGCAGACAGCGGAGATGGATGCTTGCACTTTGGAAAGCACGAAATTAAAAGGGAACGTCAGATAAACTGACAGCAGGCACCTCAGGATAGAGAGGCGCGAGTGGAGCTGATGGCTCTGACATAGGGGTGTGTGTGTGTGTGGCGGGGGGCGGGGGGGGTGGGGGTGAGGGGGGGCAATGGGGGGTGGGGGCAAGGGTGGGCTGGAGGTAGCGCTGGGCTGCTCTGGGCCGTAGCTGATGGATATATGATGCTCATAAAGCAAAAAAGAAACGCCAAAGATGTTTGTTGGCAATAACAATGCTGCTGGGTTATGTATTATTTATTCATCCCTTATTTACCCCGGCGATCAGGCTGCGCTGAGCATCACAGTTTCAGGGGTTTTTTTTCAGCAACCTCCTCTGCTAAGTATCCTCACCTGCACCCTGTGTCTCTCTGAGGTGGGAGGAGACAAGAGCACCACACACACACACACCTACACACACACACACACGCACGCAACGCACGCACGCACGCACGCAACGCACGCACACGCACAGCACCGCACACACACACACGCACACACACACACACACACACACACACACACACACACACACACACACACACACACACACACACACACACACACACACACACACACACACACACACACACACACACGGCTCGGGTCAGTTTACCAACCCTAATCTCCATGTTGAGATGGACCAGTGGTCACTGATGAGCCATTGCTCCACGCTTTGATTGACTTGAGTGCTTGCATGTTTGGACTGTACTGTATTCAATGTGCAACTGTGTGTGTATCGTTTTTTCTTTGTAGTGGGTCTTTATTTAAAAACCAATAAAGTTGATCTTCCCAACCATTAGGAAAGGCTGCTGTGAATAGCCCCAGTGCAAAATAAATATCCTTCTATTTTGTTAGACAACAATGCACCAAAAAAAACAACAATGCACTCATCTTTAAATGTGTTCCAAATCCTGTGAACCCAATTCTATTTTATACATAAAATAAATATCCACATATATTGATACAATACACAACCAAGACACAGCCTAGAAATGTATTCATTTTTAACTGGTTTCCAATGGGATGATGCTTATCGATTAATCTACAATAGATCCCTCTAGAGGAAAAGTCCTTTGATTTGTCGTTGGCTCCCAGGCCAGCCCCCAGAATCCTAATCTCATGCCAGTGTGCAACTTTCCTTTCAAACTTTGTCGGTCTACCGCCGCCTGCCTGTCTATCTGCCTGCCTGTCTCTCTGCCAATCTGTCTATCGCCGTGCCCCCCGTCCGTGGTCCTTTTCCGTCTTCACGCTGTGTTCCACGCTGGGTGTTGGGTATTCCCCCCCCCCCCCCCCCCCCCCCATCCCGCCCCCCCCACCCTTCCGTCTCCCTTGTCACCCCCCGCGCCCCCCCCCCCCCCCCCCCCACCACCACCACCACCATCCCGCCTCCACGGTCTTCCTGACTGCTCACCCTGTCCCAGGTGTTTCCCATCGGCCATCTCACAGTCCCTCTCGCCCCAACACCAACATTGTTTTAAAGCAAAGGACTCTGGGCTCCTCGCAGAGGCCTCTCGGACTGGCACGGCAGACTATGTTTATCTGTGTGCATAAAACTGCACGCATCGCACCGTCTGCATGCTAGGCCTCTCGGGGAGACACATGGTTAAGGCATCAGTGCGTCGCTTTCTCTTGGCCGAGGGGGAAAGAGGGGGGGAATCCACAGTAGTCCCTCCCGGTGTAACCAGTAGAAAAGCTGATCAAGTAACAGAAATCCCCAGTAACAGAATAGTAGAGTAACAGAAATCCCCAAACCACTGTATTGTGTTATAAATGGACGATATCCTCCATGTGCAGATCCGGTATCAGCAGTACATGGTGTGTAATTACGCAAAATTTGGTAGCAATCTAATGACTTTCTTTCCTGTCTTGCCCATCAACACACTTCGAGGAAGCAAGCGACGATCAGGACAAGCGTACCTGAGTTAATGGAAGCAGCATGCATGCAGTCATCTTGATAATTTAATTTGAATGTGCCCTGGGGTGGGGCAATCTATATTTCATCAGCTCAAAGCAGTTTATTTCATTAAAACAACTTCATGTCCATCAGTGAGGACCTGCTCCTTTCAAGATAAGCCGGTGGAGTTCATCATAATTGCTAAATGTTTGCACGTAATGTAAAGAGCTTGTGGGGTCTGAGGTATTCCTTGAGATGAAAACGCTTGTCATGCATACAAATCACAATGGGTGACAGTAATTCCCAGCAACATTTTCGATTAGTAGCTATTCATGACGAAGTGTCAGAGTTACAGCGTACCTGCAGGGCACTATTATGTGGCAACGTGGTGTTGTTAGGAGCCGTGGCTTTGATCACCATTGTTTTAAACATGTGCGATGTATTATTGAAATGTGTTGATTTAAGAAAGTTCAGTGGTTCCATAGGGACCCTGGAACCAGGTCTCCGAGATGTTAGGCTTTTATGTTCACACTCGGACCTGAGGCTTCAGCCAAATTGATCGGACATGTGAGGCTCTCTCTGTCTCGCTGTCTGTCTTCTTCTTTTTCCTGTTTCTGTACTTTCTTCACTTGTATTCTCCTGAAGTTTATTTTCCTACTCTTGAATTCTTTCTGAGTACGGTATGTCTTATGATGTGTCTGCTGCCCAACAAAACACATACATAGATGCACACATCTCCCACTACCACACACACACACACACACACACACACACACACACACACACACACACACACACACACACACACACACACACACACACACACACACACACACACACACACACACACACACACACACACACACACTCAATACACCTTTCACCAATGCAGGGAACTTCTCCTAACACTGGCGGGTAATCAAGCCAAGATGATTGACTTTTCGGATCACTCCGGAGCTGCAACTAGTCATTACGCTTTCAAGCCATGCCAAGAGTTTCCTTAGAAAAATGGCAGTCAACAAAATAAAGTAAAAGACCAAGAAGTAGAAAACCTTCCAAATGGCTTCCACTTCAGACTTCAGAACCACCGCCAGCGCGCGCTCTCTCTCTCTCTCTCTCTCTCTCTCTCTCTCTCTCTCTCTCTCTCTCTCTCTCTCTCTCTCTCTCTCTCTCTCTCTCTCTCTCTCTCTCTCTCTCTCTCTCTCTCTCTCTCTCTCTCTCTCTCTCTCTCTCTCTCTCTCTCTCTCTCTCTCTCTCTCTCTCTCTCTCTCTCTCTCTCTCTCTCTCCTCTCTCTCTCTCTATTTTTCCAGGAACTTTTAATGGCATGGAATTATAGGGCTGCGAGTACAGCAACACAACTGTCTAGGTTTAAAAACATAATACGTTGACAGAAATGACACAGCCATTTTGTCCTCGTCCTCCATTAGTGCCGAGATGTGGCCACCCCCTTGTTATTATGAAAGAGCCGGTGGCACAGCGGCAGCCCCTGAGGTTGTCATACGTCACTTCCTCTGTCATTACCCGCCGACACTGATGGCCACCGCTCTTGAGTTGACACAATACAGCAACAAATTTTAAATAAAAACACTCAGGGCGGATATATTTTTTTAAGGCCCCTTTTTTTTTTTCGCCCACTCAATATTGTAACATTAAGAGGTGAGAGTCGCAATGACGTCAGTAGATATAAAATCACAGATGCAATCGTGCGTTGGAATGCGGGCTCCCGCTATCTCAAAGTCGTTGGGTAGTGTTGGGGTGTGTGAGGAGGGGTTCGTCCTGATGGTTGTCTTGCCATGAGGTCATTCGCTCTGCCCTGTCAAAGGCTCCATGACGTCATATGTGTGTTTAATCGTTTTTTAAATTTGTTAGGTCAGGTTATTATTTTTTTTATTTTCATGCAAACTATTTTCCAAACTTGTCAGTCAGTCAGGCACAGGTATGAATATTTGAAAAAAAAAAAAAAGTTAGTTAGATTGAGAAGAACGCTGTGTCTACTGGGTGTAACAAACAAAGAAATCCCTGTCAAACATGCATACTTTATTATTTTCATATGTTTGAGCCAGAGGGGGGGGTTTGGATTTTGCAATAACATTGAAAGCTGTTCCCCCTACTGTATTGACTCCTTTTAAAGTCCACAGTGAGATAGATATACAGCCCGGTTCCCCAGCCTTCAGGGACATCAGCCTGTACACTCCCATAAATCCCTCAGATTTGTCACTTCATGCCCAACGACATCATAAATGCTGTGTTGAAAAATCCTAACAACCGCACTGTCCCAACCCCCCAACCCCCCCCCCCCTTTGCCTCATCTCTGGTGCAGTGTTGCCGTCCGGAACAGGAGAGCTGTCCCACAGCACGATGGAGGGCCTCGGCTCCTGAAACTATAGATCCAGCTGTCAGCCAAGTAGGACTAAAAATATTTATATATCTTAGCCCTCTCTTCTGTGGACTTGTTTTCTGGGACATCACTCAAAACACCACTGCAAGGCAGCAAGATAGAAAGATAGATAGACAGATGGACAGAGAGAGAAGAAGACACAAAGGGAAAATGACAGAGTGTGTGTGTGTGTGTGGATGTGTGTGAGAGAGTGTGCACCAAGAGAGACTAGAGAGAATATCTATAATTCAAATAAACAGGGAAAAATATTATCACTCTTAGACTGCCTGAGGACGTTACTGGAGAACGTTGCTGGCTTGTCGAAAGGCATAAATAAACAAGGCCTCCGCGAGCTTTACACACACAGCAGCAAATCCTACAGCCGCCCGCCTGTTGTCAGTTGGCTCGTCCCAAGTTAATACTGGAGTTATTGTTGTTGTAGGGAAAACACTCCCCTCGCATGCTGTGCTGAGCTTGTAGCTGGCCATGCCATCCCGAGCCTTTGTTTGTCTAATGTCCTGTGGTGGCTTGTGATTGGTCTAAATGACCTGTGACACCTCATATTTCTATCTATCTCTCTCTCTCTCTCTCTCTCTCTCTCTCTCTCTCTCTCTCTCTCTCTCTCTCTCTCTCTCTCTCTCTCTCTCTCTCTCTCTCTCTCTCTCTCTCTCTCTCTCTCTCTCTCTCTCTCTCTCTCTCTCTCTCTCTCTCTCTCTCTCTCTCTCTCTCTCTCTCGTTATTAATGTGGCGACGTTGAAATAAAAAGGAAAGCAGGCATATTAACCGCACTCTTAATGGTGTTGGTTTTGATTAACGTCACCAACAGTAAAATGACAGCGAGGTTAATGGGAACTTTGAACAAAACCCACAAACGCATGAATGTGTATGTGTGTGTGTGTGTGTGCATGTGTTTGTGAACTCAAATAAATACGCACACACACACATACACACAGACTCTCATGCATAATAAAAAAAAAAGATCATATATATATATATTTAACAATCTCCACTGATATCATCTTACGGGGATTTGGGGGCAGATATGATGAAGATGAGCATGAAGAAAACAAAGACCCCAGGACCCAGGTCCCCAGGACGCCTGCTCTGACTACAGCACAGGACGCCTCATTAGGGACAGTGATGGATGTTCCAGAAGCTGCCACCAAGCTTTACCCAGGAGAAGGAGAAACCCTGGGTAGTCGTATTGTTCTTAGTATTAGTGTTGCCGGTAAGTTTATGAACTGACACTTAATTAAAGGTGTGGAATTATACCAGCTACGTTAGCCACTTTTTCGGTTTGAACGCAAACTGTGATATTGTGGATAGTAGGGGGGGAAATGAAATGGGTGTACAGGAATGCGCAGAGCAAGAAATGCCAACAGAGAAGCGGTCAGTGCTTTGATGATTTAATACTCAAATGACAACAGGGGGAAAGAAGTAAATCATTTGGGAGAAGATTTATGGATTTTTTTTCACTTGTTTTACAGCCGGAAATATAAATTTTGTGTCAAACGAAATAAGCCGTGCTTCCTGGTGAGAAAATAAATTAAGTTTCAACCCCCTTTTGAAAGTTGAAATGTAAAAGTTGGAAAAGGGGGGAATTGCAGTGCTTTATTGTTACAGTGGGTGTCCTGGAGTTTTATTCAGTTTCTTCTGTCAGTGCAAAACACCTCAAAAGATTTTTCAGAAATTGCCTCACAAAACAATTCCTACCACTTCTCTGGAGTTTCAGGTTCAGTCCATCGTGATCTATGGTCCTCCAGAGATTTTTCGCCAAGAAAATGGAAGACTACACAAATTATATGTGTCAACGTCATACATATTTGCAATATCTACGCAAGATCTAAACATTAATTTAAAAAAAACATAGCATTTTATTTTCTAGAAGCAAGTAGCCTTGGTCTCAGGGGCAGTAACAGAAGTTGCTTACTTTGTAGACTGAGCTGATCCTTATCTTAAAGCCTAACCTCTTATCTTTTATCCAACCTACATTTTAACAACCCCCCCCCCCCCCCCCCCCACCCCACACACACACCACACACACACACACACACACACACACACACACACACACACACACACACACACACACACACACACACACACACACACACACACACACACACACACACACACACTACTTTAGTTGAGTATCAGATTTACAGCTGATAGTTTACTTTTATACCAGAGGAGGTCATATGATATTATATTTTCTCTTTCCTAAAATGGCTACAGCCAAGGTCCCAGACGTATAAAACGTGCCGTTGACAGCGATACATTTCACATGATGACACTACTCTGAAACAATCTTGATATTGCCTTTCCCTGTCATAAAGAAAACCTGCTGGCTGCTCAGCGGGTATGTTTGTCTTGTGTTTGTGTGTTTGTGTGAGTGTGTGAGTGTGTGAGTGTGCACAGAGCTGTCTAATGCCTGTATTTCCGGCCGGTGTGTGTCAGAGAAGCAAAGGCAAGACTACAGCCCAGTGAAAAGGGAAAGATAACGAGAGATAGGTGAAAAAAAGTAAAGGAGGTCAAAAACAACAATTACAACAAAAAACATAATATAAATATAAAACGATGAAATAATGTTAAATAATACAAATCACATTAAATGCTGAAATACAAAACCATAAATAATCCACAACAAAAACGCGTATTGCCGGAATTGTATTCTTCTCAGTGGAAACTACTGAGCATATAGAGTCATATAGAGAATAACGCATATTGAAAAAAATGTACATGGGACCTTTGAAGGGGTTAAGCCCCTGCTGCAGTGACGGAACGACAGATACGGGGAGAGAGAGTGAAAGGGGGATGAGAAAATAAAGGGATAGGACAAGGAATAAGGGAGGTGAGCAAACAGGCAGCACAATAAGGAAAGAGTCGAGGAGGGTTCTATTCCAGGGAGGTGGGAGAGAGAATGGGGGAGGGGGACAGGGGAGAGGGGTGGGGTGTTCTGGCAGGTTCTTCATCATCTGCTTAGGCATTCTCTCCGGCCGCCCGTAAACAGTCATGGGGCTTCTCTCGAGAACAGTTTCCCTCAGCAACGAGCACAGGATAAATATACCACCCCCCCCCCCCCCCCCCCCCCCCCCCCCCCCCAACCCACAGAATTACACACATTTCAGACACAGTCCCACTCTGAGAAAGCTGCAAAGAAAAATGGATGATCAAAGATGTGTGGTCCATTAAAGAACTAAATATGTTTGATAAAATATGAGAAGTTAAGCCTTTGGAATTTAACCATAATGGCCAATCAAATAATTTGGTGAATTTTTTAAAATAATTATAATTAAATATATATATAAAGAATATATTAGTTCCCCAAAATATTTTTGGAGATCTGCTACTTTTGAATTATCATATAAGTAAAGGATTAGGGCCAGGGCTCTATTCATTCACAATGACATTTATTCATATTATTTAAGTTTAATGAATGGAAACATCATTTGTTTACCTCCTATAGCACAACATTTTAGCTGGTACACACTGTTTTTAGATTTTTTGTCAAGGGAAGAAAAAGCGGTTTGCAATGTTCCAGGAAAATGTAATGGATTGTATAGTCTATGTTTTGTTGGTGGTAGTTCATGCATGTGTGTGTATGTGTGTTGATGTGATTAAACATTTAATCTAAATTAATCGAATATCTTACATTATCTCATTTGTATATGAACTACCAGTGGAAATTCCACTTCACACTAACACAGATCTAAGTAAAATATAACTTTTGTCAAAACTTACATGATAATATTTTGTTAAATTGGATACCTTTTCGGACTGAACGAATAGCCAGAGACATTTCGCAACAGCAGGGCTGGCTCTCTCCTAGGGCTTCTCCGAAGTCTCTTAGGGCTTTTTAACATTTCAATAAAAAACATTTTAAAGAGTTGGCTGACTTTGACGATGGGAGAGAAATGAGAGAAAAGGGGCTGAAAACTGCTGCAAAATGTTATAGCACACAAGCTCAGAAGTTAAAGAGAGCAGCCCCATTTCACAGATAAATCAATGGCATGACTCTAAGGTGGTTAAACATGCTGAGAAATCAGAAAGACAATAGTAAAAACCAATGCAGTACTCTCACGGACTAAATAAAGCTCACACAGCAGTGTACCTAACTT
Source organism: Melanogrammus aeglefinus (assembly GCA_900291075.1). Lineage (NCBI taxonomy): Eukaryota > Metazoa > Chordata > Actinopteri > Gadiformes > Gadidae > Melanogrammus > Melanogrammus aeglefinus. Next base: position 90,001 of record OLKM01001298.1, on the reverse strand, counting down.
TGACACAATTGATGAATTGCATATAAGTTATTTCATGACTTAGAAAAATAATTAAATGTAAGTACATAAACAGAGAGTTTTGACGTTCAGTCAAGTTAATCGAGAATTCATAGCATTTGAAACAGTTCAGTCTCTTTTTGTTTGTTCCATCACATGAATGAATCCTAAGTACAACCAGAGCCATGATCAACCTTTGATACAAGAAGGCCAACACTGACAGAAATAATCCACTGGCCCCCATCTTAATGAATAATTGATGTCCATCTTAACAGGCTAATGAATGAGTGTGGTTTCTGTCTGAGTGATAACCCTCTTGTTGGACAGCTTTCCCAGGAGGCACTGGGGGCCGTGGAGAAGGAGGTGCCATCCTCTATAACATTTATAATTGGTCACTTGACATGAGTGACTTGAGTGCGTCTGTGTGTCTCTGTGTGTGTGTGTGTGTGTGTGCGTGCGTGTGTGTGCCTGTGTGCGTATGTGTGTGTGTGTATGTGTGTGAGTGTTTATGTGTGTTTGTGTGTGTGCGTCTCTCACACCAAGAATGGAGAGTGACCCCTCACACCCTATCATTTATTAGCCAGGTCCCAGGTTATCACAGCAATTAGAGTTGAAATAGCAGCAAACAAACACAAACAAAAGTATAATAAACCATACAATTAACCCCCAGCAGAGTGAAAAGTGATGCATCTGCTGAGGAAAATCAAACACAGCTCCCTTTTGTTCTTTGAGCTCAACCATAAAAAAATGAAAGTGATTGCAAACAGAAGAAAGAAGAAGAGAAACAACAGGACACTTTAAATCATATGCCAGGCCAGGTATGCTGGTGCCTGAATGTGTGTGTGTGTGTGTGTGTGTGTGTGTGTGTGTGTGTGTGTGTGTGTGTGTGTGTGTGTGTGTGTGTGTGTGTGTGTGTGTGTGTGTGTGTGGTGTGTGTGTGTTGTGTGGTGTGTGTGTGGTGTGTGTGTTTCTGAGCCAAAAAAACGAAAAGATATGTGGAGACGGGAAAATGCACCTAACGCTGCTCACAACTGTGTGCAATCGCCCTGGGCTTGTCCAAACAATCATACTCGCATTTTAGCACTATTTGGCCTCCGCACACACACACACACACACACACACACACACACACACACACACACACACACACACACACACACACACACACACACACACACACACACACACACCCTGGTCCACAGGTCTGATAACATTCTCACCGTGGTTTCGGTGTGCCACTGACTAAACAATGCCTTATTGACACGAGCACCGGGTCTCACAATGGCCACAAAACATCGGGGTTCCTGTTTTTGTTGACAGTATTTGAGCTCTCCATTGAGTGCCAAAGTCACTGTGGACACAGCGATGCATAATTGGAGCTCGCTGTCATACAATACAACAAATCAGCCCTTTAAATGTTTGAGCATGATAAGGAATGGAGAAGGCATACACGACCACACACACACACACACACACACACACACACACACACACACACACACACACACACACACACACACACACACACACACACACACACACACACACACACACACACACACACACACACACATTCCCTCCAACACACTCACACACACACATGCACGGTCACACAGACACACAAACAGACACACACACACACACACACACACACGCACACACACACACACGGAGAGCAGGTCAGAGGGTGATGGATGGGGTGTGGTGGGGCCGGGTGTGGTGTGGTGGGGGGAGGGGGGAAGTGGAAGTGTGGAAAGTGGAAAGTTGATAGAAGAGGGGGAGACTTGAGGAGGCATAAGATTCATACGCCACTAGGGGACAGTAGTAAGTCATGGACTGAAGCGGGGTGGGTGTGTGAATGAGTGGGGTGTGTGTGTTTTGGTTTTTTTTGCTTGTGTGTGTGTGTGCGTGAGCGTGTGTGAGCAGCACACCGTGAACAAAAGACTTTCTTTGTTGCACTCTCAGATAATAAAAGAATTCAGAAATAGCTACTTGACTGCTTTACAAAAGATCTCGACAACGCATTGGCCCCTTAATGCACAGCAACAGCTCTGGATTTACATAATCATATGAAATGTAAAACCAGCAAGAGGCACTACAGCCAATAAACAAACTGACTGCCAGTGTGAGAGAGAGAGAGAGAGAGAGAGAGAGAGAGAGAGAGAGAGAGAGAGAGAGAGAGAGAGAGAGAGAGAGAGAGAGAGAGAGAGAGAGAGAGAGAGAGAGAGAGAGAGAGAGAGAGAGAGAGAGAGAGAGAGAGAGAGAGAGAGAGAGAGAGACATTTGTTTCCCTGTGGACTTAATGTAAAGAGTATATTTAACGCTATCTATATATTTGGTATACCTGATCATAATAATAGGACAATGATGACACATTTTGTAGTTGCCATCTTAGATATTCATTTGAAAACAACCTTTCCAGGTGAATCCATACTCTGTGGCACTATGGAAAGAAACCATTTGGAAATTCAATCCATTGAAGTATAGCTTTTCATGCAATTTTTGGAAAAACAAATACATATTATTGAATAAAAACACGCCGGTTTCACACTTTTACACACAGAAAAGTTACACTGCCAAAACGTATAAAAGCTATAAGACAAGGTGCAAGAGCTAATGAGATCCCACATTTATTTTTATTTTTGAATGAACAAAAAAAAAGTATTCCATTAAACCCAACTCCCCACGCACCGTCCCAGCCCTGTTTAGACACACACGTGTACTTTGGACATTATTACATACGTTTGGGACTTCTTTGTGACTGGTTTAACCGGAGAAGTTAACACCCCTGTGTATTTCTGACATGAGATAACACTGTCAGGGAAGAACAAGTGTTTCTTCGCTATGGCAACCATGCACATATACACAAAACATGTCCCCCCACCTCCCTACCTCCTCCCTCCTCCTCATCCTCCTCCTCCTCCTCCTCCTCCTCCAGCAATTAAAAGCAGAACAATAACAAAATGCAACTGCTGGTGCCGACTTCTACACAGTAGTTATGCCCTTCGTTAGTTTCAGAGTGCTCCTCATGAATTAGTTACGTCAGATAATTGCATGTTTATTACACTCACAGTCAGGGAGAGAGGCACTAACTGGTTCAGGAGCTATGTTTGAGCACATATAGGGTCAATGTAAAATAAATTGGGCTTTTAGATCAAGACCAATTGTTGTAAATGGGAGCGGTAGGGTATAAAACATTATTTTTGTGATTAATGTTTATTTGCATATAAATAATGCGTTATTGAAGAGCATTATAGTTAACAGGACAATCCAGATTTTAATATTAATCACCCATGAACGGCTACCTCAACACATTATTTGTTATTTTGATGGAAATTTACAATTTGTGTAAATAGACAGCAAATTACATTTTAAGGCAATGTAAACAAAGGCTGTGAATAACAACAAAGTGCCAAAATAACACAAAGCTCAGAGCCCTAACACCATGTTGGCTAGGGTTATTTACATTGATTTCAGGTGCTCCGAAAGCAATACATTAAACACCCCTATTTATTCTGCGCTAGGGGAGAAAAACAAGAGAAATATAAGAATCATCCGACAGCATAATCTCTCTTTGTGTTTACACGTGATCGTCTCCTTGCTCTGATCTCCAGTGTGTTTCATTACCCAGTGACATGTCTGAATGACACCGTGCACTAGCTGTCTCAGCCATGTGCCAAGGTTCCCCTCATCACCACCACCACCACAACCACAATAATAATAATGACTATTCCAAAGCCGCACACTATTTGTGTTATTGTTGTGCGATGATGTCAGCCACGGCGGCCCCTGATGTTAGCTGTGCTATCAGCGGCAGCGTACGAATACAAACACATTTGCCTCAGTTATTGACCTTTATCTCCCCACTTTCTTGACAGCCTTCTCCAGTTATTGACAATGCAAACACATGGGGCAAAGCATAACCTTTCATTTACAGAGCTCTCTCTCTCCCTCTCCCTCTCCATTGCTCTCCCTCTCTCTCTTTCAGTCTCGTTTGCTAGCTCAATCGCTCGCTCGTGCTCCCCTCTGCTCCCCTCTGCTCTCTCTGCTCTTGCGATTTGTTTAAATAAGATGGGCTAGACAATGGCACCACTCGTTCCTCCTATCACTCTTTCACTCCAAATTTTCCATGGGATAATATCATTAGACCCAATACAATGGCTGCTATTCACCCCTAGATACACAGATATCTCAAGTATTCAATATCATTGTGACATGTTGACATTAGTGCAAGAGTGTTGTATCCCTATTTGTTTGCTCACAATGTCACACAAGTGTCACACGTCACGTTACTCCTGAGGCAAGAAGACAACAGTAGGGCTTCTAAATGACCCCGGGTTTATATATAATCATACATCGGGTTACATGGTCTATATATAGATATAGGCCTACATAGTCACGTTTGGAAGGAAGTTAATCTGCATATATCAACAATAAAAATCTAACAAATATAAACTCAAGTCATACATTATAAAGCTTCACAAATTACTTTGACGTAGAATTAAATGAAATCAATAAAGTGAAGACAAAGTAAATTGATACATGTATATTTATGTTCTTTGTATCTATACATATATAAGTATGTGTGCCGTGTGTGTGTGTGTGTGTGTGTGTGTGTGTGTGTGTGTGTGTGTGTGTGTGTGTGTGTGTGTGTGTGTGTGTGTGTGTGTGTGTGTGTGTGTGTGTGTGTGTGTGTGTGTGTGTGTGTGTGTGTGTGTGTGTGTGTGTGTGGGGATACATCTGTATTCACAGTGCATCCCGACAAACTGTAAATAATAATAGGAAGAATGACACCCAAATTAATAGTATTCTGAAAATGATATTGGACCTATAAGCTCATTATGTGGAATAATTTACTGCACCTCAATTCAAGGTTGAATAACAACGCTCATAAAGAGAGACTGCTCGTATTCCACTAATGATTCTCCTGGAGGATTCATTGTTTTCCAACGTGTTTCCTGCCGCATTGTAGCATGAAAAATAGCGTACATAAAGTGTGTGTCCCCAACCGGTGTGCAAGGCACTTCAGCACCCCCCACCCCATCCACCCACCCCAAATTAAATTTTCAACAATCCAGACCAACGTTTGGTGACCGGCCGTGGTTCATCATCAAGAAACAAAGACATCAAACTATATTTGTTAATGAGAAAAATGCCTGCAGGATATCAGGGGTGGGGGTGGGGGGAGAGGGAGAGAGAGGGAGGCCAAACTAGTCCAGACACAAGCTGCATTCAAGCTGCTGTCTGTGTGGTGATGGTGGTGTCTATATGTGTGCTATTGGCCCCACCTCCAAGAGTGGGGTGGGCAGAGAGAACACACACGTGCAGAAGCACAGAAACACACACACACACATACACACACACGTACGCACACACACACACTCACACACTTATGAACTTAAAAATCCATTAAACCATTCATTCTTTCTTTTTTAAATTTCATGAAGAGATAATTAGAATTCAGTGTGTGTGTGGAGCCAGTGGTGAGATTACAGCTTTGTGGAAATGTGCTTCATTTTGAACTTCGCTGGATCACGCTGCAACCCAATTATCTGCAGTTAAAATGGCTTAGTGAGGCTTACAACCGAGATGCTCCTTCTGACATGAAGCCCAAGGATAACAAAAAACAAAAAAAGTTTTTTTTTACTAACGTTTGTTTCTAACGCTAAATACACATTGTGTTTATTTGGGTAACGGAAACCGCTTTTTCTTTTAGCAATACGTCATATTTAATGACTCTTAAAACAAACCTTTTAGAGCCATATGAAGACAAATACTCTTATTTTTTTAAAAGCTTCCCTTCATGTTCTTAGAAGACTACAAAACGGTGGAGAAATCTTTTTTTAAGGCCAGAATAATTAGTAAAAAACACATATGAAGTGAGAGAGAGAGAGAGAGAGAGAGAGAGAGAGAGAGAGAGAGAGAGAGAGAGAGAGAGAGAGAGAGAGAGAGAGAGAGAGAGAGAGAGAGAGAAGAGAGAGAGAGAGAGAGAGAGAGAGAGAGAGAGAGAGAGAGAGAGAGAGAGAGAGAGAGAGGGCAGAGTAGAGTGAAATCCTGGGTAACGAGGAGAGCTTCATTTATAGAAAAAAATCTCCTGCCTCACTTAGCCTATTTCTGGTTTATACCCTGATTGACATGCGGAATTAACAGTTTGACCAAACCGGGGGGTATAGTTCCAGAAACCTGACGTCGGCCGAGAAGCAGCAGCAGCAGCAGCAGCAGCATGTGCTGCCACCCCTGTCATGCAAATTGTAGCCGGGCAACCCGTTGACTATGATTAATGAGCCTGGGTGCAGCCTTTGTTTCCCAGCACAGCCGTTTAGTGTGAAACACAATCCCAAAATATTATCAATCCCCTATTAATCCCGTAATTTTGTTCACACCACACTTGTTGTTTTAGGCAATTTACGAGCATAGGTGTGTGTGTGTGTGTGTGTGTGTGTGTGTGTGTGTGTGTGTGTGTGTGTGTGTGTGTGTGTGTGTGTGTGTGTGTGTGTGTGTGTGTGTGTGTGTGTGTGTGTGTGTGTGTGCTCCCATTTCGTGGGGGTGAACAATTGCATTTAATTACATGCCCTCTAATTAAATTCATTAAAGGATAATAAAATGAATAGCAAAAAAATGCTTTGCAGGCTGTAGTGAAACACCCGTACTGGCTCTACTGCTGTAAACTGTGGGATGTGGGATTTTCAGGGTCAGTCATGCCATTTAAAGGGGTAACGCATGATTACGATACGTTGCATATACTACTGGTATTTCCTGGTCATGGCTTGCCTTGTGTTTAAGCCCATGTGACTTTTCAAAGCAGAGAATCCAGACTCACTAAAGGCTGGAGGATAACTAGTCTGTAGTGTAGCAGGAATGAAGTCACCTTTGCATAAAGAAAAAAATAACATTATGACAGCACTGCTGACAATCCAATGTGAGACAGGAGAAAAACTGAGCCTTCTTTGTGTAGTAATATAGTATGTTACTCGATACTGCAACGGGACGACTAACGTGTGAGTGTGCAATTTTCTCCAACAGCGCAAAGTGGGCGGGAAGTTACGCAACCTAACAAATTTTCTGATTTAACTGGTCTCAAATCTACTTTTGATGAAAAACTAGCAACCGACACCCCTCCATGCTTTGCCCCTCCGACCACCCCCCCCCCCACACACACACACACACACACCATGCATTTTGCACACTGACATCCACACACACTACTTGTTCTGGGAGGGGGGGATGTGAATGTGTCCTGAGCATCACAGGTCCTCTACATAACCAAACATAAACACGATAATAATATATACAAGTGCCATTAGCAGTGGCGCGGTGCCTAGCACTACAATGGAGTGTGGGGAGCAGCAGAGCAGAGATCAGCGCCTCATATTCTGCTTATCGGAGGGAGACATCCTTTGTGGAAGCGTCTCCCACTGTGAGCAAGCTTCACAGCTGGTTAGCGGCACCGCGCGTACCGCTGCCCTGTTTACACACAGGCTCTGAGGCGCTCCCCTCTAGTCCCTTTACCCCACAATCTGTCCTTTTTTTTCTGTACCTATATCCTCGCTGCAGTGGGCCCGAACATCCAGCCCCTCCTCCATCTCTCTATTCAGGTCACCTCGCTCCCATGCGCGCACACAGATGCACGCAAGCACACATGCATGCGCACACACACGCACGCACGCACGCAGGCACACACACCACACACACACACCACACACACCACACACACAGTATTGCTGTGGATCACATTGGCATTTGAATGCAGACACGGCCGCTAACTCACTCATGCGGTGGTGGCGTGTGTGGGTGCATGCATGTGAGCTTGCATATAAGGTCACACGGAGATGCATACACACACACACACACACACACACACACACACACACACACACACACACACACACACACACACACACACACACACACACACACACACACACACACACACACACACACACACAATCCACAATCTGTGATCCCCTCGCATTCAGAGCCATTACATTACATTACCAAACCCCTTTTCAGATTTGTATCTTTTTTATACCATACACTGATCCTTTTATACACATTACACACACACACAGACAATCACAGTCCCTGCCAAACCCCCACCTCCACACCCGGCCACCCCACCACCACTGAACCTTTGATACCTAGATGAGTGAACGGTTCCCTCTTCCTCTGACCTCAGACCTTTCAATCACACCACACTGCAGTGCCGGTCCGACCGCTGATATTATCTGGTCATACCAATCCCCCCTACACCCTGCTTATACTCCCCCCAGTACACAGTTTCCTTTTGTGGGCCGCCACGCAGCAATGGGCACCCCTGGACCCAGGGAGACGACAGGGAGTGGTAGTGGGTGAATACACAACCCCAGAGCTCAGTTCATCACACACATCACACTACACTGGCCAACAACAATGGAGCTCTATTTTTCTGACACAGCACAGGGTCAGATTGAGGGTCATTTTCATTTTCTTTTTGTTCTATGAAGTAGTCTTTTCATACATGCCGGGTTCAGACAAAGATAGTGTCATCAAATGTAGACCTAATACATACGCATATATGTATATCAATTGTATTAATTCTATTTTTTTTTAAAGACATTTCATTATTTACAGTTAGAGTTGAAATTGATTGGGAGTAAGTTCACTTTGAGCTAAGATTAGGAAATTGCATGAATGAGAAATTTATTTAAATACATTTGTTGTGATATGGAAACCAAAATCTTACTAAGACATCAATCACCTCATCAATGTAGGGGTATGAATATATCAAGTTAGAAGACACAGGAGATAAAGACATTTACATGCCATTTTAAGTTAGTGGGTATTAGAAACAGATCTTAATCTCAATGCAAGTTTAGCTACTGCATTTAAATTGAAAACATTGGAAAACACAATTTTTATATTCTTTGTAAAACATTAAAATAAATATTTCACAATTGTTCCCCAAGAAAGTTAAATAGGCTATACTTATACATTATAATGCATTTGAATAAACAGACTGATACAAAAATGGGAGGAAATTGATACTTACATGTACAGGTAAAGTTCAACTGTAAAAAAAAAAAAAAACATTATGTAAGTGCAAGGGGACAATCAAAGGTATGTGTTTAGGTAGCCTAATAGCATGCATATCTGAAAATAAATAACTGTGTTCATGTTTGTCACAAATTATAAGCTAGGCTTCTCGCATGGATTCAACGATATAAATGATGAACTGAATAAATACGTATACAGATTTAAATTAAACAATGCAGACTAAATAGCAAATGGATCTGCATATGAAGGCATGCTTACACGCAATAATAAAAAAAAGTTTAAAAATGACTCCTTTCATGCTTCTTTTTTGGACAAATTTGGGCTTCTATGTCTCTGCCAAAAACTATTTGGAAAATAAAACGCATTATTCATGCATTGAAGCCCGTGCAGTATCAAAACAGTTCCGTAGAACGGCATGGTTGATCTGGACTCCGCCTTATCTATCTCTCAAACCAATTGCCTGCCGCTATGCTTAGCTCCCCGGACTAATTGACCAACCAGAGCACTGCTCTTAGGAAACCCTGTCCTTCAACTTCCTCGCGGGAAGCTATCAGGAAGCTGTTACGGCTTATTTCGTGCGTCCCTGGTAAATTAACCTTTTTACTTGTCTACATTATTTGTTTAAAATGTATCTTTATCTTCTCATAATATACCTCTTTGCTATAATATCAAATAGGATATATGTAGCAATGTGTGCGAACTGTAACCAGAGTTATGCTATGATGTGAAGCTACGGTGCATTAGCAACCTTTTCGATTGTAGTCTCAGCTGCTTTTGACAACCTAGCAATCAATCAGCTGTCTTGTTGTTTACCTTCAACAGACACGGAACTGCACGAAAATGAAGCTATCTCGAGCCGAACATAAAGACATAGTCCGATGCACTGAGCACCTCAGACCTACGCGTCAGTGTATGAAGATACTAAAGGAGAGATTTCCAAAGTAAGTATGAAATAAAAGTACGTTTTAAAGCAGCTGCAAGTGGCAGATTCATTCTCACGTGTGTTCCGGTGGGCTAGAGTAGAGGAGATGGAGGGGGCTTTTATTACCATGCAACTGTTATGTAATTTTAGGTGCACACTGCACAGTGTATAAGGATGGTTTCATTAAAACAAAAAACAACACATGTGTATTTTTTCCTATATAGGCTATGTATGAAACTAGTAGTCTTCTAAATGCATGTTTATCATATTTATATCCCTAAGTCTCTCGATTTTATTATTTATTGCAATTATGGCTAATATTAATAATTGAGTATTATTCTTCATTGCGCTACCCTTGTTTATTTTTATGTCCCACCAAAAAGTATTTAATAACCAATTCTAAATTTCACAATGCAATGTTATACTTTTTGAAATTATTTTTTTTGCATTTCATCACATTGTTCATCATGCTGTTGTCTACTGCTCCGCCAAGCAGATGCCGCACAATCAGAAATCGAAGTGCAGGGTTAATGGCTGTGTTTGTGCCTCTCCTTGACACTGAGGGCCCTCTCCTTATTGAATGGAACACGTGTAGTCCCTCAAGGCCAACCCGGACACCACAGCTGATCCTGCTGAGGTCACTTGCAAAGTCGCATGCATTCTGGGCTTCCTACTTCTATTGTGCCTTAATCACCATTTTACAAGTAGCGATCAGGTCCCCAAAGGGGGGACACAGGCTACCTGGGTCCTGCCTTTGTTCTCACTGTCAGCATTTTGCAGAAAATTGTGTGCAAAGTGTATTCAATATGCGGGACGTATAGGCACCGCTTTTCAAAGAATCCGCATAATCGGGGCAATAACTTTTCCCCTTTATGTTTGTTTATAATGCAAACTTCCTGTGGCCAATAGTAGACCTTTCCCTGAAGCTTTCCCTTTTAGGAGGCCGCCGTTGGTTGAAGAAATGATGAAAGGAAAACATTTAGAATAGATTCATTCCAATAATCCTGCATCATCAGTATCTCCTGGGGGTGCTGGCCCTGTTGTTTAGTTTCGCCGGTTATTGTTATTATTTCGTTCACCATAACCAATCTTTGGGAGGCCCCTGCTCTTTTTAAAATCCCCCAGCCTCGTCACCGGGCCTGACGGACAGGAACAGCAGCAGTGTTTTCACAGCCTGCAAAATTATTCTGGTTGTCCAATCAGCTGAGCTGGGCTGTGGAGGGTTTGTGATTGGACTGGCAGGAAATCAGGCTCTTAAGACATAACATATCGACTAGGCCATCCATCATCTCTTAGCATGCGCCGAGGCACGGCAGTCAACCAAACCCCCGGCCCCCTCCTCTCGCTCCCCTCCTCCTTCCATCCACCCCCCCCCCCCCCCTGTCCAAGAGGACTGCGTGGGAGCTCTGCCCGCCACTGCGTAAATATTGGCCCTGCCTGAGCTGGCGATTTGAAGGGACATAGGGTGGTGGTGGTGGTGGGGAGAGTTGGTTGTGGGAAGGGGTGGAATAACAGCCTTACTAAAAAAAATGGAGCAAAAATGGATGGCTACTGGAATTTTTGGGGTAAATCTGATGAAAATGAAGAAAAGGCTTATATCTGGGTATTGACATTTTTTATCATCCTAATAGACTTTTTTTTCAGATGACGCTAGGCGTATTTATTCATAGGCCTATCTATCATATGGCGTCTGCTAACTGAACTGAAGCTGTCCTGGTGTCAGGAAGGATGCGCCATGTTTCATGCGATGGAGGGATCTTATCGGTTTGTCATGGTACGGCTTTTGATATGCCTTTCTTAAGCATAATCACAGCCATTGTAATCATTGCTTTAATTGGATGGGACACTCAAGATGCTTTGAACCAAATGATGGTGATATGTCCTTTCAGGCTAATTTTCACAGAAGGTCTGTCAGTCTTTCTGCCATGGCCATAAGTATGAATAGTGGGAGGGGAAAAAGGGAGGATGGCATAGATAAAGAAAGAAAGAGAGGGTGTGCAATGTGTAGTCCCTCATCTGTAACGCCTGCATAACACAGATGTTGGGAGTCATCTGTCAGCCAGGCCTCTCCTGCAGGGCCCAAGCTGCTCAGAGGGGAAAAGAATTGGACACGGTGCTGTCACTTTTTACCCCCGTTTACAATGGAGGGGCATGCAAATATCCCCCCACCCCCCTCCCTGCCTCCCCTTTCTGTTCTCCCCACCAATCCTGCCACTTCTCTCCCTTGCCCTCTCCCCAGCAGCCATATCCCGACTAGCACCAGGCTGCTGCTTGCAGCTACAATGAGGAGCAGGCAGTCAGCGAGGTGGCGGTGGGGGCTCATTGCAGGCCGGTTGTGGGGGTGTGTGGGGTTTTCTGACATCACTCCCGTCAGGCCATTCTCCAGCCGTGTATTAGAATTGGAAATGACGGTCTGCTCTCTGAGGCCTCGCCTGGATTCCCTCTGGTCTGAGACGGCTGGGTCGAGGGCTGTTGGGTAGGAGAACCACATCTCTGGATCCCTCCCCGCTCTTTGTCCCCAGAGAGCGTCTGTGTTAGGGGGGTGTGAGAAAGTGGGAGGGGTGGTGAAACTCCCCTGGCATCCCCCTGGTGCTATATTATGAATGAATTTGGACGTAATGATTATTCCCCTCCTTAAAACGCCATTCAGCTCACTCCTCATTTGGCCCTTTGAACATCAGGGGAGGGGTCTGTGTATTGGCCTGTAGAATAGGGCAGATGCCTCCTTTTTTGGATGGGTTAAAAACGCTTAATAGAGCGAGTGTGACGTTACACCCTCCTTTTTTAAAGGAAATATTTTCTCTTTTTGTGTCACATACACGCAGTGGTTCTTGGCATGGAGTCCCGCCTGGATGTTTTAAAATCGGGCCCTAATGTGCCGTTTTCATCAGAAATGAGGCGGGCTGCAATATGGTGCCGTGGTCTGCTCAGGGAATATGAATGTTAATTAAGCATGCGTTCAGCCTTTTGAAATTCTAAAGAAATGTCAGAATAATGGATGTTAAGCAAATGTCAAGCATTTGTTAATTTCTGTTATTCAGGGTCTATCTAGCATGATCCGGGAAGTAAAAAGCAGAGGCCATGATTATTGCGTGTGCCATTGATATGGTGATTTCTTGGCTGCAGATACTTGGGGTTTTGATGGTAATATTCCCGCTTGTGTAAAAGCTTAGGGATGTGCTCATTGATTATTTATTGTTGCCGTGGTGTTTAACTCTGTTGTGATGCTTGGTTTAACCTACAGATTTTCCAATTGCCCTTTTGTTCATTTCCTTACTGTAACTTGCTAGAATATTAGTAATTTACCTTTTTTATGATCATAAGCCCATTATTTTATTGATATACCATCTTATAAAATTTGTGTGATCAAAAACTGCCCTGATTAAGTAGTACAGACCTGAATTCTAAATGTAATTGACTCAAACATTGGATATACAGTGTGGTTGATGTTAAAAAATAGGTTTGCGTATATTTCTGCTACTTGGAAAAGGATTTGATGTCTGGAAGTGGCAAAAAACCAACCCACAGGCAGATCCTGTCCAAAATTTGTGTGGGCAGCAACATAAGCCTCTAGCATAGATGTCTCTGTACACAACCAAACTCGTACTGGCATAATGGGGCTTCCTGGTACCACCTTTTGGAAGTTGAGAAAACCAACTGACAATTCCAGGGTTCGGCGTGGTCAAATCTACCTTGGAAGGATCAAGGGATTGCGTACATGCATGGTTGAGGCTAAAAGAGAGCGACACACCAAAGAGGATGCAGGAGAGGGAGCTTGCTGAGTGTACAACTTCATGCCAAGCTAAAGAGCTCATGAATAATAGATGTGATCAATTACTTGATTAGGAAGAACTGAAAATGACCTGATATCTCGGTGGAGGTAGTCCAGGCTACAGTGGGAAGAATTGTAAAGCCTGCTTGGCTCATTGGGCTAAAAAACACTGACCAAAGCTAAAAGTGAGCCGCTGCTTAAGTACTGTGTGGTTTAAAGTGATTAGAAAGGACACTGCAGAATATTCAAACCTGCGTTGCCTTGCAGTTTAATGCATTCACTTGTTTACCAACTCCGGGCTTTCTATTTTAGTATTTATAAATAGAATCTAAAGCAGCACATGTAGGCACACTTTTATATAATGGCGCTACCCAAACCAATATTTAATCCACGTTCATTCCCAGTGAACCCCTATTTAGTCAGGCAACATCATGCACTGGTGTCGTATCCTTGGGTTCTCTAATCATTGTGATATCAATGGCAAAATAAGAATGAAAGAAATTGCTCAGAATAGCGAGTATAACTAGCTGCACAGCTGAAAAATAGGACGCAGGTCTCTTTCCACACCAATGGAGGCTCGCCATGAGACTGCGATTGTCATGGGCTTCATTTTTTAAATTCTGCATGAGGTTTCCACCTCAGCGATGTACTGCAACAAGGCATCAGGAAGAATCATAATTAATGGGGTGAATGTCATGCAAATCCCGCTCGTTGGTGCAGTCAGCAAAGCGGTGGTGAAGTCTGAAAGCATGAGGGTTTGAGGGATCTGGGATGAAAAGTACTGCTCGGGCGACTTGTGTTTGTCCTCTGTTTGGACATTGGATAGGATTGTTCCTTCCAAACACTGGAAGTGTCCGTACACTTCCCCTAGGCTTGGATGATCTCTGGGTTTCTCTTGGATGAGACTTTGTCCCTGAGTGTAGGTGTAAAGATATATATTGGTACTTTATTATTCTACCCCATGTTTTTTGTTACCACAAAATTAGATGCACCAAGATTCCCCTGTTGATAGCAGCATGGAATTATCCATAGTGTGATTATTGGGTGTTTTTGATTATTTTTGGGATAAGAATAACGGGCCTAGTCATTAATAACATAACATGTTAGTGTTACTAATAGCCTACCTATGCTATTAGCTCTACAAGATCTACAAGACAGCAGTTGTTCTTAAGGAAAACAAAGCAACACTGCTTGCACTGTAAACGTGTGTGCTCACATTGTGCAAGTATTTGTTCGACGCTGCATGACTCATCTTTGTTTGTTTCTATATCTTATCAAAATGTATTACGTTTATACATTAAGGCCTTGAAATTTTGTTTTTCCTTTTTTTTTTTGCTTGTGTCGCAGGCATTTGTCGTGGTGGTGCTAATGGTGGGTTTAGCTGGGAAACAGATGTTATCATTTTGCCTATCAGCATGTGTAATTAAAGTCATTTGCATATGCATGTGCACATATCCAATATGCATCAAACTTTCTCCATATCAAATATTAAGAGCAATGTAATGCAAGAACCTATATGCAAATTGTTTTTATTTTCTGTATCGACTCTTTCCTAGCCTATGACTTTATGCTGTAAGGAGGGACTTAATGCCTTATGCTATGTTCAAGGCCCACCAGCTCTCAGCTGTTTCTGTTATTCAGAAGTGACAAACATACAATTGAATTAAATGAAGACAGGCTGAATGAAGTATCAAAAGTGCCTATCATGGACCACAGAAATGCCTCGCTTTGGAAAGATTGTGCCATTTCTCCCTCATCTTCTGAAATATCCCTCCATTAGATAGACAAAAATCTGCGATGCCTCAATTAGCTCGCCGCATGCCCCGAAGTGTTGCGCTACGCACCATTCTCTGCATGTAGATCCACCAAATGCTAAGTACTTTCGCAGCATATGCCACGGATGCCATTAGCCAGGTGGCTTTCATTACCTAAATTACTGCTATCGTTTATAATAAATTATTTGTAAATAGGAAGATTCTGAATATAATTGATGGCCTGAAGACCCCCCCGGTCCTGGTAATTAGCATACATATAAATTGCAATTGGCCTTTTCTTCCCTATGTCTGTATGTTTAAGACACCTTGTAGATACATAGGCTTAACTGAAAAGGCCAGTTGGGATCATTCATTGATTGAAGCAGCACATTCAACAAAAAGTTGTCCTTTGTTGTGCATGTTGTACTTTGACACATGGATACTTTGTGACCTAGTGAACACCTAATGCTCTGTATATGTGGGTGCGGTAATTATGGTCAAAGTGAAAGAGTTTTCGAGCCATTCATCTGTCTCCTAACCTTCTGTTAAGTCCTGTGTGTTGGGTTTCCTCAGAGATAATGCTTTTTCTTTTAATTCTTATCAATGTAAATATGATGTTATTGCTTGTCTCATTAGATTATAGTGATATAAATGTAAAGAAAATTAAAAAATATTGTCGATAAATTGAAATATTTAATTGAATAACTTCTAATTAATACATTAAATTATTTATTCATTCAACATTTTCTTCGCTGTTATTTTAGTAATTGCATGTGCTGACTTTGTTACCAAATTGAGTATCTTCCGGGTTAAAGCTTCCATTGTCCCCTTTATTATATGATCTATACTAGGTCTGGTCAGTTTCTAGGTTAGATTCTGTATCATTTTTTTCATCAATTCAATATCTGTTAGAGTAGGGTATTTTCAGTTACAGTACAATTTTTGCTCCGCTGTGAAAGATTATCAGAACTAATACTGTACATTGTACAAGGAATCCTGTAACCTGGTACATCAAAATATATATTTTTACATGAAGAATTGACCCTTTAGCAGTTACATTAATGTCCTTTTTACTTTAACATGTCCAACCCACAAGAATAGTGTCAAAGTTTAAGCAGCCACCCGAGGCACATGTTGAGCGGCATGCACTGGTTCCAACCCTAGTGCACCTAGGCAGTACACTTTGTACGACCCAGGTTTGATTCCCACCTGTCGTTACCTCTCTTCTGCTTTTCTATCTTTTTTTTTCCTGTCTAGATCGATCATGACCTTTCATGAATCGATATCGGATCATTCAAATAAAGATCAACTTGAATCGGTAAAGGATGTATAATCCCAGCTCTAAACTATAAAGAAGCTTATCTTTTAGCTTGGAGCAGGAGTATAAATCACAATTTGAGATCAACACTTTAGGGTTTCATTTCTTTTAATGAATGTGGTTTTTTTTATCATTAAAAAAAATAATATAAGTAGAGAACCGCCATGAATATTTTCATTCATGGCGGTGTCCCTTATATTTATAAGGTTCTACAAGGTAGTCTATCCCTTTTTTTCAAATCCTTCCATTATGACCAAGCAAGCAGGTGGATAAATTACACAGACAAATCTAATAGTCTTCTGCATGCAAAACCATCATATCTTGATGGTAAGATCGGAAGCGGGGCTACATATTTTAGCATGAATTGATCTTACAGCACCCCAGAGAGACCGGGTTGAATATACACTCATGTACAACCTGCAATAACTTACGATGAATGCATTTTAGACTTCAAAAAGACGGCATTATTCAATACATTGCCAGTGTAAAAAATTGACAGACCATAAAACTCAGAAATGCATATTTTTGATCTTGTTTCATGCATTCATCTATATATTCATACCTCCAAATTGAATTTTTTTCAGCCTTATTCTGATGTTTCTTTCCACAGTGATTTTTGTATTTCGTATTTTTCAGTTTACTTAATACAGACTGGGGGGTAAACCGGAATACAAAAGGGCCCCCAAATGTCTTTTTTCTTGAAACAGATATATTTTCCCAGATATTAAGGGCAGTTTATGTCCCTTTTAAACTTAACAGAGTAAAGATTTAGCAATTAGGCAGTAATCACGCTCATTATAGAAAGTAATCCATTTAAGACCTAACAGATGTCTGTTCCAACTGGGGGATGGTTGTGGGCCCACTCCAACAATAATGCTATAATGTTGTTGAAATACTCAGGTGCAAGGTTGAAGTGGGGAAGAAGAAGAAGAAAACGTTTTTTTTCTCCCTTTAAGTGTCCACATGTTGACAGTTGACCATTTAATGGGCCACTTAATTGCTGTGGCCCCTTAGTCCCTACATATCATGGCAAATGAATGTTGAGGGAGGCTGTCCTTTTTTCCCTTCTCTTTTGCCTTCAATGTTTGTTTTCTTTTTTCCTGATTTCTGCCCTATGCTCTGTCACAGAGGTGGATCGTAGCCATCCAAAATGGATCCAGAGACTTAAATTGTTGAACATTAGCCGCTCCTGGCCAGAGCAGTAAAACTGTTTACAACTGACATCTGGATAAGCTAGCACAAAGGCTTTGGTGGGCTTTTACTTTTAGAACGGGGTGTAAAATTCCAGTGGTTAAACTGCTTTTTATTAAGTTTTAGTTTGAGACTGGGATTATGGACAGAAATCGATGTATGAGATTCCTCTGGTTTCTTTGTTTACATGTCACATGGTCATTTGACAGTGCAGGGTGATTTATGTTGAAGACCTGTAGACTCAATATTTCAATGCAGATAGGAAGCCCTGAGTTCCAGTCTGTATTTACATACAGTTCTCAGGTGACTTGTAAAGAATAGTCCATTAAATTTAACAATCAAATGTACTGAGAACAGTATATGGAGACACAAGGCCCCTGGAGACTAGCTGTTTGGTATGTGTAAGTGGGTACATATGAAACTGTGTGTGTGTGCGCATGTTTCTGCATCACTATGTTTTTATGTTGATGGCTAGGGCGGAGGTATGCATCATCCAATTAGTGCAGAATCTGTCATTGCTTTAAATATTTTCAATTCAAAGGGAGCTTTGGGTGCTTGGGAGGTACTATTAGTAGGACAGTGAATCCACTGCCTGTTCTCCGGGTTTGCCTCCCTCTGCCAGGTGTTTGACATTGACTGGAGCTGGGGATGAATGTAGCTTATGGCATCCCAAGGAATTGACCGACTCCTGGGAACCGCCGCTTCCTGCAGCAAAAGTTTCCATTTTCAAAGCAGCCCATCAGTTGCAGTGGGAGGGCACCTGAATACCAGAATACCCCATATGCCAGTGTTGACAGGCAGGCATACCCCTTCCACACCATCTCCTCCTATCTACTCCCATCCTGCACCGCAATCATGACACACACCCACACACACACACACACACGCGTGCACAAACACAAACGTACACAAAACAAGAGGCATCTTCCCGAAGAGGACTCCCTCAATGCTAAAAAAAACCCGCAGCGTTCGCTAATGCTAATGGATTTGGATTTCCCTCCATAAATTATCAACACAGATTGACCCTGGTTCTCTGCCATTTGATATTTCTGAAACTTGGTTGCTTGTGTTGCCTCACTTACAAAACATTGCATTTAAATGACCGACAATGGCCTGGGGAGACATGGTGGAAGAATACGCTTCGTTGGATGGGAGGAAGTTGCAAAACAAAGGAAACATAGAAATCACAATAAAAAGCATGCTTGTCTTGTTCTTCTTCCATCTATCTCTTGTACCATGCACCTACTCCCCCACCCCTATCTTTCTCCCCCTCCGCCCCCATACCATCACTGCAGGAATCCTTTGTCGAAGGTGTTCATCTGGAACAACTTTGCCACACTTGTTTTCATGTTCTTTTAGATTACAGGGCAGCCGGGCCCGGCTTTGAAGCAGCACTCCCCCCGCCTCTCCCCTCCTTTTCTCTCCCTTCCCCACCCTTTGTCTCTGTGCAATTCACTCTGGTAATTAACTTTGTCCTTCTTTTATTTGTTCCAGTCACTCGCAGTCCACTCTTCTGAGCATCTTCTCCCTGGAGTACCAGGTTAGAAGTTTTCTTCCTTTGTGAGCTCTGACAGGTGCCTAATTGAATGATGAATGTCCCTTTATTTCTTTGTAATTGAACTGCCAGCTCTCTGATTGGTTTGGTGGATGCCCAACCCCTAACCCCCCCCCGCTCACCCCACCCCTCTTCCCTCGCTTACCTTGTACCCCTCCTCATCCTCCACACACACACACACACACACACACACACACACACACACACACACACACACACACACACACACACACACACACACACACACACACACACACACACACACACACACACACCCAGACGTACACGTACGTCGTGGGCCCTCGCCTCTCCGGAGTCTCTGTGGACGTCTGCCAAGCCTCCCCTTCCATCTGTCTAATAACATCTAGCCCCTGCTTATTTGGTGGACCTGTAATAAATTATGCTAAACCATTATTATTCTGACAATAATAATTTCCCTGCGTAGTGCGGCTGCGTGTGCTAAATGTTTGCTGACTCCACTGTCACTGCTGCTCTGCGCAGCTGACAGGGGATGATGATAAATGGCTGCCGCCGCAAGTGGCAGAAGGCAGCACAGGCAGAAAATGGAGTCATTTATCATCCCCCTGACAGGTGTCACTCACGCCGGCCGTCTCTGCGGAATTACATTCAGGGTTTTTTCTTCTTGTGTGTAGTAGTTTTTAAATAAGTCTTTTTTTTTTTTTTAAAACCAATGCTCTTCCTCTCCTATCCCCCCACCCCCCCCCCCCCCTTTTGCCTTAGATGGCAATTGAATTGCATGGAAATATGTTGTAAGTGTTGTGGGATGTGGAATGGGGGTCATTGTTTGATCGAATAGAGGGGAAATGAATACAAGGCTTTGAGGAAGAGATGCAGTGTTGGGGGAGGGGAGCCGAACAAGGTTGCCTTGACTCACTTTGACCCAGGGCAAACTTATTGAAATTAAATTACTTTGACCCAGGCTCTTGTACCTGTTCGTACACAATGGGTTTTTGGATGGCTGAGCATGCTATTGATGTATGTATGGTGGAAAAAACAAATGTATGTATACACAGCATTGTTTTAGATTCAAAACTATACTAGCAAAACCCTTATATAGCATTTTTATTATTATAATAATTATTTATTGAGTTACATGTTTGAAATGTAAAGCTAACGATAACATTTTAAAATCGTTGTACTTCATTTACATAAGAAAAGGACAAAGAAAACCATCTCCCGACACCATGCACCAGATGTCATCGAGAGACACTACCAAAGGTACTCCATTACTCCCTATATACATTACTCTCATGGTCTGTGTGTTGTACTCTTACACATTTCTCATTCTATCGTTTCCCTCTCGAAGACCCTTTCTCTTCCCCTCGCCCTTCTCCGTTGTTTGGAGGAGGAAGAGGAAGACGTTAAAGTCATATGATCCCGCGGTGGCCCTCGTGTTGAGAGGAATCGGTTCAGCCATGAGCGATATAATCTCCTCCAGTATATCCACGCTAGATCTCCAGCAGGCACCTGCTAAACTCCACGAGCTGCTGGAGGTCTGTTGGGGTGGAAGCTAATGCTCTTGTTTCCTTGTGCAAATGAACGCAAACAAGATAAACAAGCAAATCAACAGCAGTCGGGTGTTTGCCTTACACAGGCTTATCATGGACTGATTATCTGTAATTCAATATAAAACAACAAAAAAATATGAAAAAAAAAAAAAAAACTGAATGCAAGCAGACCAAGCTCTTTTGCATACTGCAATTAGCCTTTATCTATCTTATTAAGCCTGGTGTTCAGCGAAAACAAGGCCGGGGTAATGCACCTCTAATCCACTTAGGACAACAAACCTCCGCGAGGATCTGGCTAAGATCTGAAGGGGGAGCCGGCGCGGTAGCTGGCGAGGGAAAAAAGGCTTCTTTTGGCAGCGAGGGGTTAACAAACTATCATATGCCTTGTCTGGCTTGAAGGAAATCTGAGTCCCTGTAAGCAGTGCCGTTTAAACCGCACCGTGCCTGCCATATGCCATCCAGGGACCCAGTCACCGGGGACACGGACGTGCCTCGGCTGGCCTGATCCCTGCCCCCCCCCCCCCCCCCCCGCCCCACACACCTCTCCCTCTCCCCCCCTTCTGTCTGCCTTTTGTGGGCAATTTTCCGCCCTTTTTTTGTGTTTTTGTTTTGTTTTCACTGCTGTTGTTGTTCTTTGTTGTAATGAAGGTATCTGCATGCAGCCAAGGCCCACCCTATGGCCCCGGTTCTCCTGGAGTTGGCCAATGAGGTATTTCAGGGCCTTTCCTGCCCTTTCCCTTTTCTGTTTAGTTTTGTATTATTTTGAAGTCTTTTGAACTCTATTACCTCTTTTCGTTAAGACTGATGGTAGAGAAATTCGTTCATATATATTCATTACAATTGAAAATGCCCCTATTTATAAAAAAAAAAAAAAAAAAGGCAGTTGGGGGATGTTCTGGCACACTTGTCTGTTAGTGATTATGAAAATTGGTGATAGTTTGCATTATTATCAATTATTGAATGTAATTAGCCTTTAACATCTTTTAAGCAGATGTTTAAATACTTTTGGTGTTTTATGCAATTTACCAAATTGGTGTTCAGTTACGGCAAACTGCGGACAGGTGATGCCGGGGTCAGTGGTCAAGTCTTCGCCTCAACCCAAAGGCTTTGAGCTCGTCTATATTCTCCATAGAGTTGTACTATATATAAAATCCATTGAATTCCCCCAAAAACATGAATACAAGAAAATGTATATTTAATTCCCGAAATGGTTATTTCTGAAAAAGTATTTGGGGCTATTGTAATTATCTGTTCAGTTTAATGTAATTTTTATAACAACAATAACAATAGGAGAACATTTCTATGTATTTTAACCAAGCCCACATTATCTTCTACTAGCTGATTAAGTCTTTTTTAGGAAAAATGTTGACGATACATTTCTAACAATGGATAACCATTAACATGGGGGGCAGCTGTTCAATCTCCTTATGTCCCCTATCAATAACAAAAATAGTGGCGACATGCAAATGTCGGATAAACAACACGGTATGTATATCTTAGCACTTGTGATGCCTGTTAGCATAGGGATCAAATAAAACGGTACCTTGTAATTATTTTCTGCAGGCATTGTGAATGTTGGTCACACGTTAACCTCGCAGAAAGCCATGACTTGAGAATGGAGTTGGAGTAATGATTAATATGAAAATTAGGAGGATGCGAGTACCTGAACTAATCAGGTGGTCCTTATTCAAGCAAGGCCGGCGTTGATAATGTTGCCATTTTTCATGTGTCAGCTCTGATGTGGGTTTGCCCGGAAATCTGGTGCTCTCATGATCTCGAGGTGAATAAAACCCATGGAAATGAATGCATACACTTAGGAATGGATTGGGCAGAAACTGAGAAGGTTATTCAAAATAGATTTGGAATATGGAGAGAAAGGATCAGAGCATTGGAAGGAGAGAAAGCAGAAAAAGAAAAAAAATATATGTTAATTTGTTGACTTGATGTGATATTGGGACTGCTCCTTTACACTCTAATTGTAGTTACAATATTATTTTTTTCATGCAATGTTACAAAGATGTTAACAAATATTCCCGCTGGTAAGACTTTATGTAGACAGGGAGCTCTCTCCTGCTCTGCTGCTAGCAATATCTGGAAGTGGAAGGAAATGAAACACCCCCATCTCAGTATTGCTGAGGGCAAATTCACTTTTGGTTCCCAATTATGCTAACAAGACAGACACCAAAAAAAATATATCCCTTGCTGCGGGACCATTGTTTCAAAACGAAGTGGCTAAGAATAGCAGGAGACTCTTGGCAAGGCTGTTTTAATGCCTTCCATGAAGAGGCTGGGTGATTTAGTCACTACTAGGAGTGTACAAATTCGACTCTAGGGATTCCTAACTTTACCTAACTAATATAGTTCTGTTCTTTTAAAATTGACATTTTGCTTTGGATGCATGATTCATTTCACTATCAGTCATCCGAGCATCCAAAGGTTTTTTAATAAAATGTATTGAAGTTCTTGACGGGGACTCTGAGGTTACTAGGCGCATTGCAGGCCGTATTGTTGCCAGGGTTCGACTACAAATGCATAATTCGGTCTAACACACAGGCATTCAGCCTCACATCATTATCTTCCCCACCGGTAAGATCTCCCACCAAAAGCCACCCCGTCACACACCTCTCAAGGTGTCTCCAAGTTGAAACCATCTCCTTGCTATTAAGCGTTGCATTGTACCCAGAATTCCTTCAGGTATCTTTTCTATGTTCCTAGAGTTTTGTCTCTAGAAGTAGAATGATTAAAGCCCTTGCCAGTGCTTATTGTTGTCTGCCTTTTTTTTATTTTAAACAAGACTACTATTATCTATTTAGTATTTAGAGAGCTGAAGGCCTTTTTAAAAGGGTGTCTTGGCAGTGTAATGCGGCAATTTTTTTTCTTGTGGGAAAGGTTGGTGCACAGCAAGAGGCGCACAGAAAAAAAAACAATCTTCACAAGGTTTGAGCAAAGTTGGGTCAAGGTTTCTGAAACTGGATAAGATCATTCAGAGCCATTAGAGCCCCCATTATCTATGTGACATCAGCCTGAGGCGCCCTCGCTGTGTTATTTCACTGCCGTAATTCTCCCAGCTCTTCTTGAAATATGTTAACACTTCACACTGGACATAGGGGGAATTCATTCTGAAGGCTTCTCAATGGAGCAATTCTCTCCAGACAATAGCCATTCCCATCCCACATACTGCTTCCATTGTGAAATAGCCTTAACTCTCGCTCGATGAACTAGAATTGGCTCTCATTAGGCCTAATTCTCTCTTTCTTCCAAGCTTTCCCCACACATTATTTTCCTATTCGTCCCCAGGTGGATCTCTCCCCTGCTCTGATGGCTCGCGTCATACTGGACAGGTACCTCCAGGACCTGCAGGGTGCAGTGCGTGAGTAACAAACATCTCCCATTTTCCAGCCGCTCCCATCACTCCTTCCATCCGTCTTGATTGGACCACTAATCTCCTCCCGTTTTTTCTTTTTCTCTCTCTCTCTCTTTCCTCAAGTCCTTAATTTTCGTTCCATCAGCGCCGTTGGGCGCTGTTTTTTCAGCCTGTCCTGGGTCTAATGAGAGACAGACCACTGCTTGTGTAGCGTGGTAGCGGCCACCTATAGGGCCTTGTGACTGGCAATTAAGCATTGGGGAGGACCACCCACCTCTCAGCTGCACTTTGGATCAATGCTGGCTCACTTCATCAGTGTTATTTATAACCAACACCCAGCCTGATTCCTAGCCCCCCGACTCATTCTCCTTCACCCGCCAGTGCATCCATCCACACACACACACACACACACACACACACACACACACACACACACAACCACACACACACACACACACACACACACACACACACACACACACACACACACACACACACACACACACACACACACACACACACACACACCTAGTTTTGAGTCTGGCCAACAAAAACAAATATTCTCCCAGAAATGTTGATGGACAAGTTGAGAGACTGAACAATTGCAATCAAATTATTTTTTTGTCATTATTTTTATACTTCTCTCTTCTCAAGCAGTATGCAGCCAATTTGACATGCTGCTGTGGCCCATCATTCAATGTCATTTTTTTTTGTAATAAGTCTCTCCCGTGGATTTTAAGTATTTGGTAGCCCCTTGCTCAGAGTCGAATGTATTGTGTCAGGAAGACGTGCCCATGGTTTAATCAAGGGGTTTTAAATTGGGTGTGTTTTATTCTGAACTTCGCCACAGCACCGCCATTTGTCAAAGTCAGAGACGTGATTGCTTTGGACCCCACCGTTATCCACCGCCTGTCAAAATACACATCTGAGTGGCTTGTACAACAGAACATCCATCCAGGAGAAGCTGTCTCAAATACCTTACGGAGCGCGCCCCTCCATCTCTATATACAGTGAATACAGATATACTACAATTGTGTTTTATTGTTTTATTGTATCTTTTACCCTATTTTGACATTGAGAGCCAGACACTCTTTAAAAATAGCTTTTGGGTTAGTTTGGCAGTTAGACACATAGCACGGCCACAGTTGAGGCTTCAGTGTGAGCTTTGCTTCATTGGGAACAAACCCTTTTACAATGATTACGTCAAACGTGATTTTATTGCTTTATTTTGAAGCGATTTTCTTCAATTCAGGTCTGAGATCAACTTTATTCTATACCATTAACCTTCATTACGTTTACAAATGCAAAGTCTGATAGTAATGGCGTTATGCAGTACTATTTAATTGCAGCCTGCAAGCGAGAGGGTCACTTCTCCTGTCAGGCCGAGACAAAGCTTTTCTGCCTTTTCCTCCCAGCAGTGACCCGCGTGCCCTTTGGCAATGAACCACTGCCCACGCAGCCTCCATGGTCAAATCAGCCTGTCTCCCCATGTGTATATTAGAGTTCTGTAATGTGTTTCCATTATGAAACAACGCCAGGATAATTGTCTTTGCGGGCAATTAGCTAACAGGTTGCTCCAATGCTATTGGCAGGCATATCCATCCTGCCCCCCCCCCCCCCCCCCCCCCCCCACCCCTTCCCTGTGTGAGTCTGTGTGTCCAGGGGGAGGGCAAGCAGGCGCATTGTGAAGATCAATAGCCTCCTATATAAGGGACATTACCCCCAACCAGGTTTAGGTGCTTGCCTCGGCCTCGCACCATCTTTTTTTATTCCCCGTCCTTTTCCCTTTGCATTTAAGAGACACAGGAATGGGGCCTTTGGGAGCGTTGGATATATGTACAATCACTAGCGCGGGATCAATACAGAGTTTTAAATTGTTTTCTGTCCTTTTCCCTTGTTTTGCTTTTGCTGGCTAGTTG
The DNA here is from genome assembly GCA_900291075.1 of Melanogrammus aeglefinus. Lineage (NCBI taxonomy): Eukaryota > Metazoa > Chordata > Actinopteri > Gadiformes > Gadidae > Melanogrammus > Melanogrammus aeglefinus. Next base: position 63,648 of record OLKM01001298.1, on the reverse strand, counting down.
GTGTTTTATCCACCCTCCCCAGTCCCCGACACACACAGGACACACACACACACACACACACACATTACGCCTGCCCCCTCTCCCCCTACAGATCCTCTCCCTCCCACCACTTCCCTCCCCCCTAAAGTATTGGAGGGCGCATCACTCATGCGGACTGAAAGGCTATCTGGTGGCATATATAAATAAATCAATACATTCAAAGCAGTTTTTATTACGTATCCAATATGATATCAACATCCATAATGTCCCTTGCCTCGTGAAAAGATGCCAGTGAGTGAAAGGGACAAACAAAATGGTGAACTGCACGAGGTAGGGCAAAAACAAAAGGTTTTCATCGTGCTACAATGCCATTGACCATAGGTCGATTTGTTCTGCTCACTCTGTCGTTATTACATAATTGGTTTGAATTTGAATCAGGTAAATTTATGATTCACTTGGAGTTGAGTTAACTGTTGAACAACGTGACTATATCTACAATTACGAGGTGATTGACAGTTGATTCAGGTGTAAGCAAGAGTTAGCTTACTGTTTAATCGGCTGAATATATGTGTGAGGGAGGTTTCCGTTTATAGTTGTGTAAGTGAGCGTTAACAGTTGAATCAGGTGACTATGTGTGTAATTGAGACTTGGTTTTTCGGTTGAATCGGGTGACTATGGTTGTAAGCGAGAGTTGAGTTAGGGGCTAAGTGAATGCAGATGGGAATGAACGTGGAGTCACATAATCAGATGTATGTGCTGTTCACATGATCCAGCACGTCCAGCCTTAATTGATCCTCTTGAATTAGACCCTCTCCACAGAGGTGACATTGCAGGGTCAAACACAGGTGTAGCCTGTATCATGGATTTTTGCTCTGTTCCATTTAGGTTTGATATTAGCTTCATACCTCTTGCTCACTACTTTCAGTCAGCCAAAGCATTCAATGCATTTGTATGTGTCCATGTTCAGCTTTCAGTTCTGCGGTACTAGTTACTACTTAGTCATTTAGGAGACATTTATCTAAAAGGGTTTTACAGTGAGTTCAGATACAGGAGGTAATCACAGAGAAACTAGTGGTTGTTTAAGGATGCCTACTTGTAGGTTTCGGAAATTTGGGATTGCTGCCAGTCAAACACCATATGCTCTGTACACTATCCTGCTGGGAGTGGAGGAAGAACTCCTGTTCCCAATCTCTATCTTTGAATCCCGCTCCCTACTCCTATGGTGACACAAGTTCACGTGCCTCTCGATTTAGACTGTTCTTTTTCCGAAGAGGCAATTCTGCTAGCTATTTGACCTTTTTCCATTTTCCCAAGGCCCAGCTCAGGCTTAGATTGCTTCTCTCTGTTTTGTAACTATGCAATTTCGACCGGCCTTTTAAGATATATCGTCACATTCCTTTACAGGAACCATGTAGGCAGGGTTCATAAACGCAATGCATTTGATGTCAATTCTCTGTCAATTCCAGTGTATTGATTCCCTGACACAATTCATGTTCTTCCGATCAGGTGCTACACCGATACTCCAATACCTTATTTTATTTTGTCTATATTCTAAATCGAGCCCAAGATCCCCCCCCCACCGTTCTACTTCCTCATCTATTGTCATCAGGTTTCTCTCTCGCTCTCTGTCAATAGGGGAGACTGCTGGAGTGTATTTATTTCTTCAAATAATGAGCGCAAGGGCCCTTCATTAGCAAGAAGAGGGTAAAGAAGAGTAGGTGGCGTGCGTGTGTGTGTGTGTGTGTGTGTCTGTGTGTGTGTGTGTGTGTGTGTGTGTGTGTGTGTGCTCGTGCGTGCACGTGCGCCAGGGAAGTGCGCTGCGGCGTGGCACTTCACTTGACAAGTATACTAATTACTCCTTTTCAGGGGAGAAAGCTCCAGTCAGCCTTCGTTTCACTTTAATGGCCTGACCTAGGGAGCCGCTTTCTATGGCACACCCTCCCAAGCATTGCTTCAAACATAACACACACACACACACACACACACACACACACACACACACACACACACACACACACACACACACACACACACACACACACACAACACACACACACACACACACACACACACACACACACACACACACACACACACACAGGCGCACATGCATACAACACACACACATACTAGCGCATACACTCATTTATACACACACTAATGCACACACGTATACACATACATGTGCGCACACACACTTGCACATATACCGAGACATGTGCGCACCCACACATGCACGTGTACACACCCCCCCCCCACACACACGCACATGCCCACAACTAGAGCCAGAGTCTCATTTCGCTGCTATCAGGGAGAATCAGGTGGAAGCGGATCAGTTCTGCCCCAGTAACCTCTACAGGGACTGGGCTCCTTCTGCACATAAGATACCACCACCACCACCACCACCACCACCACCTCCTCGTATCATCCACCTTCCACCCCACACCCTGCCCCCAGCATCACAACCATCGCTGCATAACGCTTATAGCAATACAAATAAACCCACCCACAACAACACCACACCACACCACTATCATCATCACAGCACCAGCTCTCTCTCTCTCTCCTTCCTTATTTTCCTATCTTCTCCATTTCTAGTCGTGCATGTGTGTGTCTGTCTCAGTGCGTGCGCAAGCGCATGCGGGTGCGCGCTTGGAGGGGGATACATTTAAAAGGGGGGTAAATTGGAAAATCAAATGAGGGCTTTAGGCAGCCGCTGAGATTTGCAGAGCTGTCGACCACCACCGGCCGGCCTCATCCATCACGTCCCACAAGTAGTCAATTCCTCGAGTATCTGTAAATGTTTTCAGATATTAGCCAATTTATATGCTCCGAGATTCATCATGGAAAATCAGCTTTAGCGGCACGCATTATCAGGACCCGTCCCTCCCCTCTTGCTCCATGAAGTTTGATGAACGAGCTTACCCTCTTCACCCCCCCCCACCCCTCACCCCCGCCCTCCTTCTGCAGCTCAGTGGCTTGTGCATGGGAACAAGGGGGAGCTGGTGTAGGGTGGGTGGGTTGTAGAAGATGTAACTGTGTGGAAATCCCCACACACACACACACACACACACACACACACACACACACACACACACACACACACACACACACACACACACACACACACACACACACACACACACACACACACACACACACACACATACACACACACTCTCTACTCTCATGTGCGGCGGGGGGAAAAAAAGTGGGCTTTTTAATTAATAAACAAAGTTGCAGTGGAGCTCATCAGTGTCGGGGCCAATAACGAGAGTCATCCGTTACCGTTTATTACGCTCCTCCCTCAACAAATGCTGTGCCCTAATGAGGTTTCTCAAACATTTTTTTGTGTTTCATATAATGACTTTTTCACCCCAGCCGGAAAGAAATTTATGGGGGGGGGGGAGTAGTAACAAATGACACACAAGTATGAGGAGAGAAATCAAGCCAAGGTTACATGGCGGTTTCCTTTCCTTTTTGGTGTGTGTGTGTGTGTGTGTGTGTGTGTGTGTGTGTGTGTGTGTGTGTGTGTGTGTGTGTGTGTGTGTGTGTGTGTGTGTGTGTGTGTGTGTGTGTGTGTGTGTGCGTTTGAAACAGTAGGCTAATGGAAAGATGTTTTTGCGATTTGTTTACACTGACTGTTTTCTTTAGCAAATCCCTACGGAGGCGTTCTGCTTCCTCTGTTTCTTCCTCCTCCTCATACCGCTCTGTTCAGATGTGTGGTGGTTGGGATGGGGGGGAGGTCGCAGACAGTCTCAGTCAGAATTTCGAGCAACGCAGGACAATTAGGATAAACACCGGGAGTGTTTACAAGGTGCAAAGTGGCGACGCAGAGCTTTGTTCTCTACATGCGGGGTTCCTTTTAGATTATTCTGCTTCTTTGTGCGCTGCCCTGGGTGCGCGTGTTTTTGGGGTTTGTTTTTATTAATGTGTATGTATGTCTTTTTTTTTATGCTTGTTCGTGTGTGTGTGTCTATGTGTTTATGATTGTTTTGAATATTTCTGTGTTTTATTGTGTGTGTGTGTGTGTGTGTGTGTGTGTGTGTGTGTGTGTGTGTGTGTGTGTGTGTTGTGTGAATATGTCGGCCTGTATGGTGTTGTGTGTGTGTGTGTGTGTGTGTAAATGTTGCATGCATGTTGTATGAATATTTCGGCCTGTATGGTTTCTTTTGTGTCGTTTGTATGTGGGTGTTCAATGTTTTTTGGGGTCTGTGTTCTTGTATATATTAATATATATGTGTGTTTGTGTAGCGTCTGGGAGAGCTCGGGGTAGCGTGGAGGAGCGGTGGCGAGCATGGCGGGGTGTCATTAATAAATGCATGCTGATGTCGGAGGCTGCAGCGATGCGAGGGCCCTGTTGTTATTTACTGCACTGTTTGTGCACAGCGGCGAATCCCCGGCCTGCAAATGGCATTACAGCCGGTGATGAATGGGCATTAGGGTAAACTCCTTTAAAAAGCAGGCTGATTTATTAGTGGCCCGGCCTTCCATTTTCATCAGGTCAATGCTTGGCGTAAATCCCAGCAATGTCAGTGTCAAGGTCACCGGTCGATGGCTATTTTTAGCCCTGCTGTGTCTCAACACCACGAGCAGGTGGATGGGGAAGACAATAGCCTTTGTTTGTGGTCAAACCAAAATCATCATCATCATGGCGTGTGGAAGAGGAGGGCGAGGGAAAAGAGGAAGAAAGGTGGGAGCGGGGGTAAGAAAAGGGAAAGCAACTTAGTCTGTGTGCGTGTGCGTGTGCGTGTGCGTGCGTGCGCGTGCGTGTGTTGTGAGAAGCCAAAATGCTCTGTTGGTCAACCTCCAGTTATTAGTGTGAGAGTAAGACAAGAGCTTTAATGGCTGCCGTTTGCCTTGGGGGAGGTTTATTACACACTCCTGTTTTGCAGAAGCAGCGTCAAATCTATAAAACGACCATTAGGAAGGGTAAAAAAAATCAATCAAAATGCCATTAAAGTGGAATAAGTTGCCAATATTGCTGATGTGGTGGCGGCTCCTTTGATTTTTCCTTCAGATTATTAGGCTCAGTCCAGCGGTGACTTTGTTAAGGGAAACGGGGTGTTGTTGGGGAGTGATACGTCTCCTTGCTTCATAAAGTTTGCTGCATCATATTTCCCCCCCCCCCCCCCCCCACTTTATAGATTATCCATTATCATTTGTCACGAGGTGTCCTAACTCAAGGGGAAATATACCCCCCCCCCCACCCTCCTTTATTTCTTTCCTCCCCCACCACCTGCCCCACACTGTATGGATCCACATACGAAGGTACCAATCTCTGAGAAAAATGGGCAACGAAATAAAGCACACCACTCTGCCTCCCAGCTGTGGGGGAGGGAGGGAGAGAGGGGAGAAGAGAGAGAGAGAGGTTCCCCTCCCTTCCCATGACACCCCTCTTTCCCCATTTTATATATTTCAACCTTAGGAATAGTACATGAGGGATCACCTTACCCATATTTGTCCTTCCTTCCTGGTGCTGGGAGGGGTTCTATGCTGATAGTCATCCAGAAGGGAGGGGGGGTACACAGATAAGGCCCAGGGAAAGCCCAGGGGAAGAGAGGACAGAAATGGAGTGTTTTGCTGCATTCTTTTCCATACGTGTGCTACATCATATCCAACCCATAATAAGCTTAATGAACACGCATTCATTTAAGTTTCAGTTGAACGCTTGTGTTTGGCGATAGTGGTCCCTTATAGATCTTTTTAAATGAGCCGTCGAGTCGTAAACAGCTATCTACACATGCTATTATCCCACAGAGCTTATGAAGCTTGCTGCATTGTAAGTACAGACGGCAGCCATGCCTGAAATGTGGATAGAAACATTACACATTTTTGTTGGTAATGCCGCGAGTCTGTCAAAACTGGGTAGATATATCACGAAGATTGCGTCCTTCGCCCATTTCGTCACACAATGATACAATCCATTTAATCCAAATCTTTTTAAGAAATGATTTAAGATTTTTTTTCTCTTTTGCGGTTCCAGTGCTAGGGGAATCAATCCCGTGTGCTTGCCATGCTGATTTATAATGTTAGCAGAGCAGCAGTAGGGGGAAGAGAGATGCAAAATAGTAATCATTCATAACATAGATAAACTATACAAGGCTCTTGTGCTCTGGACTGCAACATTTATGTGTGGGGATTCTGCACATGCTTGAAGCAAACCAGCCAATGGACTAGTGCAGAAATATTGCACCGACAGTGGCAGTCCTTAGTATCTATATTTCCTGTGTGTGCCCGATCTTGGCCAATCAATAACAAACAGCCTATTGTATGCAACTTGTAATTGATTGCCATGATAGACAAACTATGATGTTTGGGTTCATTTGTATGTCAAGATATTGAAGTATATAAACATCTGTTTTTCTTGTTCCTTTGTCTTTTTGGTTGTCAGCCTCTAAGCCAGTCCTCAATAGTATGCTGAAAGAGCCATCACTGATTCCAGACCAGACTCTAGCCAAGCACATCTACCAGGTAGGTTGGTATTATTATACAATAATTATTATTGTTATTAAGATCAATTTAGATGCAGAAACTTGACATACATTAAAGGTGCTATTAAATGAGTGTGTTTTTAATATTTTATATTCAATCGTCATCCGTTAGCCGTGCGGTGTCACACAAGTGCTTTACTCTTCCCTACTTTACCTAACATCTCCCCTCCTCCCCCTTTTGCGCGTCATAATATTTCCTCCCCTTCCCTCTCCTCCTTTTCAGTGCACAATAAATGACTGCTGTTATGGACCGCTGGTAGACTGCATCAAACAGTATCCTATCCCATAAAATGTTAAGCCTGGAATTGACGAGAAGCTATTGAAGGGGATGAGATGAGCCTGGCTTTGCCTGACATAAAAGTTCTGCTTCAGCGGGGAGGCGTCTCATCTCCTGCCTGCCTGTCTGCCATCCCACTATCGCTGCTACAGCCGGAGCCGGAACGGGGGAGAAAAAATGAGCAGGATGAGGAGATTGGATGATCTGAATGCATTTTTTACTCTTTTTATGGAGGAAATGCTCCATTCCACCAGAAATTCTATAGCTTTGTGCTGTTTATTGCACCGGCAGCTCTCGTATATTGGTAATTTAATTGATGATTCCCTATTTCTCACAAACACCAGTCGGTGTCAGCATATAGTCAATGGTATAACACTCACTATGGCGTATTACATCAAAAGTCTGTTTAAACGTTTGGTTCTCATTGATACGAATATTTCCGGCTTTCTTTTGTAGTTTTTAATTGCATTTGACTACTGGACGACGCTAGATGCTCAGTGTGCTGTACTGCATTATACTACTCTTTGAATATTTAATATATCCAGGCTATTTGGGAAATAAAACCAACGTAGCCTTTGACCAAGGGGGGCTTTTTCAAGTATGTGACCATGACGGTGTCTGTGTCCATGTACCGGTCTGTCATTGTGCCTTGACCTCCCTCAGCATGTGTGGCGCGCCGGGGTTTGTGGTGGTTTTTTGTTGTTGTTTTTTGCGCCCCTCTGTTTGCGGTCGGCCGAGCCTGTCCCACCGCGGGCCCTCAAACCCTCCCCTCTTTTCACGGGGGCGTCCCAGTCCCCTCTTTAGTCTCGGCTCGTATTGAGTCACTCCACGCCACAGAGAGCGCACGATAACCGCCCCACTGCTGTGGGCTTTGGACCAACTCCATCTACACATCACTAGATTGGCTCTAGTGCACGTGTGGGGCTCAGGGTATGCATGCATTAACTGGCCTTTGAGTGCTGTGCGTCTGTTCGGAGGTATATCTCACGGCCGGAGCAGTTTGTTTTTGGGGTTGTGTTTTTTCCCCTCATAATAATTTTAAAGAATGATCTGGCCCTCGTGAAATTTCATAGGACCTGATATGGAGTCCAGGACATAATGTATTCACATAAAGGGTTTTCTATAAACAGTTCTGATCTATTCAATAAGGAGGCCGGTCCATGGGCCGTTTATTCATTTTCATTACATTCCCTATTCTGCTCGTTCAACCTTTCTTACTTGTTAAATCAAACCTCATTAAGTTTGACCTGAAAAGTCAGCCTCTCGCTTGGGAGGTGATGGTACCTGTGGATCAGGGGCGTACGGAAGCAAGGCAATAATTCAGAGAAAAGCAACATGCCACTGAGCCACTACAAGGAGGGCTTTTGGTTTCCCTAGCAACATACCTGTCTGATGGATGCTTTTCCCGTCTTTGCGTTTAAATATTTCATTGGAACCTCTCTCCGCGCACACACTATCAGATGTTGTTGTTGCTTCAGTGCTAATTAATTATAATCTGATGAGATGCAGTCATGCCTGTTTGGATTCCTTGACACCTTGCCCGTAGTGCCATCGGCCAGGAGCACGAGGTCTTGCTGTGTGACAGGCTGAAAGAGAGGAACCTATCCTTTCTGGGTAAGCTATCCCACTAAACCCAATCCCATTGTATCCATGTTGTTATCCGGTTAAAGGGAAACCTGGAAATGAGTGATGTAGTGGATGTTATCTCTTATTGATCTACTAAGAACCAGCAGGTGTTATTGAATATCCACACCCCCAGCCGCCCAATGTTTAATTTATACCACGGCCCGTAATGAATATTTAAAGAAATAAGAGCTTCAAAGGCCTGGGTCTAATGTTTGTTTAGTAGCCCTGTCTTATCCTCCTGGGTCAATCCGCCGCTAGGATTTCTTTCGAGAGATATACAACCTAGATAAGGTGTCTGGGGATCACACTTTTGTTGTCAATTGTGTGCCTTAGATAATTGAGCTTCAGAATTACCATACACCGCACACTACTGCTTGTATTTTAACCTGATGTACAGGTACAGGGAGACATTTTCTTTGTAGCCATTGCTTCAAAATAAATTATTTGAGATATTGTTTTAAGAGTCCTCCAATGGTGTACAATCAAATACGTTTTAGATGGCCATCTTAACCCTCTCCTCAACGCAATCATCAGTTTGGCTGCAACTGATTTAATGGATGGGTTCAACGTCAATATCTCGGTCCAGATACATATCAGGATAAAGAGTTTTCTGGTGGAGGGAAATGGTAAAACCATTCTATCGCCATTATCATTACACCTCGCCGTGAGTGATGAGTGATGAAAGACGGACCTTCAATCCCTCCGTCATCAAGACCAGATAATTTATGACGGCCCCCCGAGTGCTGACCTTTCCACAGGGCTTAACGGAGGACTGTTCTAGAGTTCAGGGGGGGGGCTGGGACACAATGGCGGCCCTCACCCTGGCCCTGATAAATGGATTGGAAAGAAGCCACCCCACGGTGGGGACGGGTCATTAATTTTAATCAAAGATGATGTAAAAATGCGATCCGAGCCACATGACGGTGTCAACAGCCCAGAAGGAGTAAGGGAAGAGCTGGCTCGTCTCCCCCCCCACCCCCCTCCAGCGCACCACCGCTGACCCCCCTCCTCCACCTCAGACATCTGGGGTGGTTCGTTGAGACCTTCGACTCCCTTGCACCGTCCCTGGCTGGAATCACAGCCGATCACCGTCTCCAACCCCCCCCATCCCCCCTGCACACCCCATTAGTTGAGCTTGGCTGGAGACGGAGAGAGGCAGGCCCCTGGAATTGAATGACCTGGTCAGCTCGAGATTTAATGGAGAAATCAGGTGTTGCGGAGGGGGTAATGGCCAAAGCGCAGCCTGGAGTCAAGGACGATGGCGGCGGGCCTCTGCAAGCGGAGGTCAGGCTTACGCAGGGGTAGTGGTTCTGTAGTGCCAACCTTCCCCCCCTCGCCTCCCCTCGCCTGGTACTTTATGGAGCTCTGCCACCAAGCCGGAGCACTGTGTTTTTCTGCTGCGCTAGCAGATAAGTGGCAGATGTAGGTAATGGTCTTACTGTGCCGCTGTCCTCTGTGGTCGTGTCCTCTGCTTTTTTTTTTTATACCAGGGGTTTCTGTTATGACCGCCAGGACAAATGATGTTCTGTGAAGCTCGCTAGCCCATCGTCGTCATTCTTTGAGGACGGAATTTAACCAAACAAAACCTAAAATGTGTCTCTGTATGTGTCACCAATATTGTGTGATGTTGTTATTCTGCTGTTTTCCTTCGATATGTGCTCATTTTTATGTTTTAGTTTTTTGTACTTTCCAGATGAAAATCAACTGAGAGCCATGGGCTACGACAAAACACCAGATATTATACTAGAGGTGCCAATAGGTGAGTAAATGTGTATAATTTTAATTTAATTTTAATACACCTACAAAGCAACAAATGGGAAATGTTTTTTATGTTCTGTCAAGGCTTTTTAATGGAAGAACCACTGTATTTGTCCTCTAGTTAACCGATCTAAGTGAAAAGCAAATGGCCCCTGAATTTATCTTCTATATTGAACACCTGAATTCATGGACAACTCTGTGACGGATGGTGTCGTTGAACATTACTTGATTTTGTTTATTTATGTATGTTTTATTAAAGTTGTTGAAGGACATATTGTCCACTGGATTGAGAGCAAGGCCTCGTTCGGAGACGACCAGAGCCACTGTACCTACCTCACTGAACAGTTCTGGAGCTACTGTAACAGGTAACCTGATTCCTTCTCTTGTTCTCAACTCTCCCCTATTTCTAATGGCACTCCATGCAGCGTATATATATATATATATTTTTTTTTAATCTGAAATCACCACACAGTTAACGCAAGTCTTCCGCAATGCAATGTGGTTAATGCCCTTCCGTAGATTGCCAACTTCTCCTTTCCCACTGACCATTAGCCACTATCTGCCTTTCTCAGGGCTGCGTTGTCATCGCTAAACCACTCACCACTTCCCCCACGTTAAACCGCACACTAACCCACCAGATTTCCACTTCCACATCACTCCACTACGGCTTGTTCCTGTACACTGTAAGATTACAGTTTAGCCCCTGTACAGTCCATAACGGTCTAGCCAGAGCTCCTTACAAACACTGTCTGTGCGTGTGTGCGTGTGCGTGTCAGTGTGTGTGAGTGTATGCTTGCGTTTTTTTTGTTTCTTTTCCCAGAACACATGCAAACTGTTTTTGAAAGGAAAGAGTGGAAATGGGTGATTAATTCCTTGCATCTGTTGATCAGAACGTTTGCACAGGAACTGCCTGCATGTGATCGTGTGCACGTTTGACCTACTCCAGAGTATATATGAGCCAATGTTTAAATTGTGACGCCTAAAGTGCCATGGTCTCAATAGTTTGGAATTACTCAAACAGACTATAATGAATAATACCCACAATACCCAGTCCTTTTAGCCATGTACTGTATACCTACCCAATATATTTGTCATACTGTTTACATCCATGCCGAGTTTTATCATTTAAAAAAAATCTGTTTCAATTGATATTTTTTAATAATATCGACTCAAGTTTTTTCATAACGTTTGTCATAAAAAATTGACCACAATTTGCATACTACACTTGGCATAAAGAAGGACTGCACACCTGAAGACGTGCAGTATTATGCAGTATTAATATCATTATTGCAGCATTATTTCAGCTCTTTAGATTTTTATTAGATTACATAACATATCTTCCCTAATTGCATGATTGAATGCTTTATGATTTCAATCATGTTTTCCAATGATGTTTATGGTTTATTTGTACTACATAAACACAGCATTAATGTTGCTGCTGACTTTCTCTTTCCACTATTTTCCACTGGCCATGCCATTTTTCTGCAGTTAAAAAAAAATAAAAAATCTGTATTAAGGGGGCACTGGCACTGAGGTGTATTAATCTATTAATCTATCTACAGTTTGCATACGTGGTGGTCCGTGAAAAGTCTTGATGACAAATCAGTAGTAAACCAGAAGTCAAAGGTTGGGAACCACTGCTGTAGAAGACCTTACACTGCAAGGCTCACTATTATTCAGAAATATTGCTCTTACGTTTATGTGTGCCGGGGACCACAACACAGTGCAATTTTGGTTGCGGGGGGGGGGGGGGGGGGGGTTAAAATAGAGCGAAAGGGGAGAATTGCGGGACGGGGGGGGGTGGGGGGAGAGGTGCGTTCACGCGTGGCTTCTCCATCCCTCGCTCTCTTGCTCAGCCTTGACCGGGACTTCCAGACAGACGCAAGCTGAAAGGTCACCCCCACTGCCTCCACCGGCCTTGCTGCCACCACGACACCCACAACCCCCCCCCCCCCCCCTACACACTCCCATCCCACCCCCTCTCAACCCCCCTACCCCTCCCATCAGCTGTGGCGGCCGGCTGACACGTTGTGACATGGCTCTGGGGTGCCAGAAGGTTCCACACCCCTGCCTGTGAGTCCTGAGAGCAGGCACAGCCTAGCAGAGCAGAGCCACTTGGAGGGGCTACTGTAGCTATGAGGAGGAAGGCTGTCCTCTCTCTCTCCATCTGCCTTTTTCTCTCTCGCTATCTCCACCCTTCATTCCTCTCATTTTTAATCTCTTTGTGCTCACCTTTCGTCGGTCTGTCTGTGTCTCAATCTCTCATGTTCTGAGCCTCGATGTTGGCATGTCGGCATCGTAGTCTAGATGTCTAGCAACCATAGTAGAGATAAAGACACAATTGATAATCCAAATCGAAAAAATATATAATTTCCTGATTCACTATAAACCGTAACCTTTTGTAAAAGTTCATTAACCAGTTATTTTTTTAATATATCGATTCATGTGAATATCAGATAAACATTGCGCAGTCATTTATTTGTGTGATAACAATCCAAGGACTTCATGATTCACCATAGAGCAACTATCAAATCAATGTAGCTTCCTACAAATACTTTACTAACACTAAACTTGTGGGGTTTGAATTTAGACCAGACATGATTTATTCATTTATCATAAAATTCTTATCTAGGCTAGCATATTTGGTAATATACTTTGGAATTGTTTGTGATATTCATAAACGGAGACAGTGAAAGGTGGCTCAATGTTATGTGTTCTAACTACTTTTCTAGACAAACAAACAGCTCTTTTAAATTAGCTCATGAGCTTTGCAGGCATTATCAAAGTAAAACACAATTTTGTGGAGTTCAAATTGAAAGCAGAGAGAGATGAGGTTCATACAGAACTTTGTATTTGAAAACACATGTTCAATCTTAAGTTCTTTGAATAACTCAGTTTATTAAAATGTGTCTGCAACAAATGTTTGGAATGGACTACAGAACATCCTTTGACAATTAAGAACTTTAATAATGCTCCAGAAGATCTCTCTCTCCATCAAATATGGATACTTATGAATAGGAATATACAGTAATATGCACATGAAATTAAGAAAAAACATCTTTTTTTTAATACAAGCATTTGTTTTCTTGATTTGGATTAGGGAAGTGTCATTTGTCTATCAGTGTTCTCATACAAGGCTGACCTTAGATTATATCAGGAAATCTGGAACCTAACTGACTGGCTGATTGGGATAAAGCTTGTGCTGAACCTAAGACGCCCTGGGGTAGCTCTAATTGATATTCGCTCGGGCGGCCTTGTCAAAGTGTGTTAAGGAACTGACAACGTAGATTCACGTCATGTCAATAAATGGCCTGGTCAGATAAACGCTGGCATGTCAAAAAAAAAGAACGAAAAAATGTCAGTCCCTTCAGACTCCACCTTTTCCAGCACTGTTGTGTTTTTTAATTGACATTTACTGCTGACATTTGAAAATGTACCCGCTTTCTATTATTGTTAGGCTTGATGCGTTGTATATTCTGAGCCACAGTGATGGGGTGTGTGTGTGTGTGTGTGTGTGTGTGTGTGTGTGTGTGTGTGTGTGTGTGTGTTGTGTGTGTGTGTGTGGTGTGTGTGTGTGTGTGTGTGTGTGTGTGTGTGTGTGTGTGCGCCTCTGTGTGTATGTGTGTGGGCGTATGTGTGTGCAACTGTGTGTGTGTGTATGCGTGCGCGATTGTGTGTGTGTGTATGGAGTCGTTGCCTCATTTGTAGTCAGAAATGTATGAACAAAAACGGAGAGAGAAAGAGAGTGATTGGATGGTTGACATCATCTTCCGTTCGCTTCTCGTTAGTGCTATCATGTCAGGAGACGGGTTGCCGGTGCTTGTGTTTGTTCACCATTCTTTAAAGACAGATTCCACTGCAGACCCCTTTGGTTTCCCCCTCTCGGCTCTGACCTTGAAGTGACATCACTGCTTTTGTAATTACTCTCCTGGCCCCTGATTGACATTTCCAGTGATTTGCTTATTTTTCATGGATTGCTGCTCCTTCCCTCAGAACTCCGAGGTGCTGTTATACCCCGTAGCTTGAGTTAATTATTCTCAGTGTTGCCCGCGAGCAATGCAAAAAGTGACCACTGGTGACATGTTTTATCTGGAAAGAAACAAGGAAAGAGAGAGGGTAAAAAAACAAGTCGACATAACTAATTTTGATTCCAAAGCCCTCACCAACGGTATTCATCATCCAAACAATAATCTTGCCAACACACTAACCTCATAACAAACCTCTTCAATGGAGTGAAGGGTAATGACGCTTCACCTAGGCTCTGGTGGAAGCGGGGATGGGGAGGGGGGGGGGGATGACAGGGGTAAAAAGGGTGGAAAGAATGGGAGTGTAAAAAAAAAAAGGGTATTTTGCTGCACCAAACCATGCGTTCAGGCCCAGTGCCTGGATGAGATGGAGAGGCGGCCACCACCGGTGTCTTCCAGCCATCAATCTTGGGGCTGGTGGCGTTCCAGAGCTGCTCGGCCCCTGTGCTCTGACGGATGTCGGGGTAATTGAGTTATCCATCTCGCCCAACTATCAGAGTTGCATAAAAATTATTCACCTGCTGGTGGATATTAAACACATAATGAGCCTCCAGTGTGTTCTAGGGAGAAGTGGGTAAGGTTAAACACAGCATGTAATGAAATATGGACCCTGGCGTGAGGTGCACCTCGGCTTGCCTCCCCCTCATCGTAGCGTATTTAAATCAATTATGGTTGGCAAAGGTGCTCCCATAACTCTCTTGTGTAACCGCCAACCGCCTATTTATCTAATCACGGTATGGCTGAGCTCATAGTGTATATAAGGCCCACCGACGTGCTGAATAGTTTTGATGATTTGTCTCTAAACTATGCTGTTTGTTTAAATATTAGAGTCGATGATAGTCACTGCTTCATGCTACTGATGTCATTGCTCCATGGGTAGTTTATGGGGGATGATGTTATATCAGTTCATTAGACCACGTGTTCAATGGCTGAAATAACAACTGAGGAATTGGATGACATGCAAGCAGAGCAAGGCGCAACAACAAAGTATTGTACAACACCCTGGCCAATGTTCTGCCTCCGGTTTGCAGTCTGCAGATTGCATGTTTGGTGATGTCTGCCTCTTTGCCTTGCTGTTATTATGCACATGAAGATATTTTAGTTCTTAAATAAAATCACAATTACTAAAGAAAAGTTGTGCAAAGACTTAAAGAAAAACTTTTACTTTATTTCCTGATAATTTTGGGTCAAAGGGACTAATGCAAACAATATTTTTTGAAACAGACGAGGAGGTACGTCAATGTACCTCCTCTAAAAGTGCTTGTTTTTGCCACTGACAGCTCAGATTATATTCCATAATTATGGAAAGGATCCCTACAGGGAAAATAAAACTTGATTGTGTCCAACCAAGTTATGCTCGAGGAGTCTCCCGCTGAAATTATCATGTTGCTTTGTTGCAGGATATTCCCTTATTGTAATTAAGACCGCACCACTTGGTCACCCGAATCTTTAAGACAACACTAAAATACGCTTTCTGCATATCCTTATGCTTTCCTTCAAAAATTAAACTCTCACGAGACTTCTCATTGAGCGAGACTCACTTGGACACAATAACAAACAGTGATCAGGTGAAAGGTAAAGAAAGAAGTTTGATTTCTCTGTAGGGATCCATTCCATAATAATAATAAATGATCAGTTTTTTATAGTGTTTTTCTCAATACTCATAGACGCTTGATATATTAATCACTAATCACGTAATGATATACTATAATCTGTTCTGAATCTAATTCAAGCACTTTAAGAGGACGTGCGATGACCTTAATTGCCCCAAAGGATTACACAGCAGCCCGTTTTCATGGATTACGGAGGCAGTGTTCACGTTTAATACTGGACCATATCCCACAAATTGTTGCCTATATTCTTCCATTTGACCCCAAATTATCGGGTCCATGTTAAAAAATCCCAATGTTTTCCTTTCAATAGGTTATTAATTATCTTCATAATCATCCAACACGGTATTAAATAATGTGATTGCTTTTTTTCAACGTTGACAGCATTCCCTGACTAGCTAACAGTGAATATCCCTTCTCCAGCCGATTCAATGACGAGAAAGATTCAGGTTTTACTGGTATTTTGTCAGATTATATGGGAAAATTCGAAACCTCAGTGCGGGAGCCTCCAATCACAAGGAATGGATTAAAAAGGACTTACTGTATTTCAAAGATTGTTTCTCTTGTGATACAATGCATGTAGAGATGTTTCAAAATACAAGTATGTTCTAATAATAATAAAAAACAAAGCATAATGAAAACCTAGATAATTAGATTCAGGCCTGACTCCACCACCACCCCCTCCCCCTGTTCCTTCCAACCAAAGCCTTCAGACAACCTTTTGTGGAAATGAGTGTGGTTACACACTGGCCCCTTCTCAAAGTTAATCAGCTGTGAGATTCGTAAACTGCAAATGTGTCAGAGTTGAAAATGTTAGCGCACCTAATGGAGGCTTGAAAAGGTTAGATCTGATAAAAAGCTGTCAGGCAGCCAGGGAAAATGATTTATGGCAATATAATGGGACAGTATGGCTCATTTCTCCGTCTCGTATGAGATTTGGGGTCAAGACTTTTGGGATTGTCATTATACATCATCTGGCTTGACCAGTCGGAAATGTGTTGACAGGGACTCGTGGTCTATTGTTGTGGGTTTCCCTTGATCCTTTGTTCTCCGCATGTAAAATCATTGTGCGCAATGTCAAATTATCATTTCCTTTGCTAATTAACAGGAAGTTTACCAAAAACTCCAGAGGAGCATACTGTTTTTTGAATCAGATATTTAAGTCTGATAGTGTATGTCTGTGTGCGTATGTACAGGAAACCCAATTAATGTGGAAGTCATTATTCTTGAGACTCAAAGCAGGGTTTTTCTACAACATAGCTAATCTACGTGCTGACACATTTTCTAATGAACAGATAAAAAACTGATTTATGCAATGGTTTAAATTAGTTGACACAGCTGCAATCAGACATCTTGAACTCTGCAAGGAACTTTTTCCAATTTTTGTTACTGTATATTGTAGATATTGCATCGAAACCTTAAGATACTGTGGGCTTAGCCTCATCTGGCACAATCTGATTGCTTTGACATCAAATTAAAAATGGCAATGCAAGATGTTGCATAATGTATTCCTTTTTAATGGATATGTCCATCATTTTGTTGAACTTTGTAAAGTGGCAAAGCCAAGAATGCTTAATTAATAGTGTAATGATTTATGAAGTGCACCTGATAAGGCCTATATCCTAGAGTAGTGTTTGATGGCCAGGCATCAAAATACTGTCGCCTTTGTTCCAACTACAAATTGATTCGAATGATTCTTCTCGTGTTTTACTTGAACCCATTTCACACAAAAAAAACATATTGAACTCTGCAGCAGCAGTGGTGTTTGTACAGTCAGGGCTCAGCAAGTAGATTGGCAAGGTTCTAGAAAAACCTTTTTTTAGACCGTTGAGAATGACTTCCACATTAATTTCATTCCCTGTGCGCCTGCACACAAGGACTACTGATCCGATCCAGCTGGACATTACAATGTTGTCCCTGAGAATGGCACCGTGACTTTGAGACGGTTTGTGTGTTTCTGTGCTTGGATACATCATCCCCCTTGCATTGCTGTCTGAGGTGTGGCATGCATACTGAGAGGTGAGGTGGCAAAGCATCCCTTGAAGCCCTTTGTGGTTATAGGGGTTAAGGGGTGGCGTCTAAATAAGCTGAATGTGAGCTGGTCATACTCTTAAATGTGATAAAGAGCTATACCAGTAAAGCTAACTTGACCTAGAAGCCAACTATTTTTTACCAAAGGTATTCATCCCAAACTTTGACGTTAAAGACATTTTAATACACCTTTACCGTTCAACTTAATAGTGCAACATTTTCCCCTATTGGCTTAGTAGCTTGGCATTGTTTTTATAGCAACTCTTGGGCCGGTTTCAGTTCCAGTGACGAACCCCTCCTCCCCATTTATAATGTTATGGTAACCCCATGCTGTGCAGGAACGTGACCTCTTTTATGGTTTCCTTTGTACTGACATCCTCCTGCAGAATATGCCTCAGCTAGAAAAGTGGTTTTACACAATGGATGTTCCTCTGAGGGGGTGGTGGGGGGGGGGGGGCTTCACCAGTGTTACTTCTCGGGCCACAGCTGAGCACAGAGGTGTACCAATACCCCTCCCCCCCCCCCCCCTCCCTCCTCCGGCGACGCGGTTTCAAATACTAACAGCGAATGACAAGTCGACGCTGATGCTTGGAGGATTTCATGGTCTTAAGGATGCGCGGTTTTGGGGGGTTGCGGGGCGCATTGTTTAACACGTCTGGGATGTAATCCGCACACTTCAGGTCTCCTGGCGGCCTGGGGGATTTAGTGGTAGCTAAGCCCCCGTGTCAACCATTTATTTGAGTAGGGTAGTGTTCTGTGCATTATCCAAATTTGCCATTAAACATTGAGCCTAAGAACATGCTTTGACACGGCCACGGTTTTGCGTGAACAGGCGAGGAGCAGGCGGATATTTGCACCCTGGCTAGCGAGTGGGGTTGAGGTTCCTTAAGACTATGCCTTTTCTTTTGAGTTTTAACTTTGCACCAATCTGTCTCGGCCTTCACAGTGAATGTCGTCATACGTGTTGAATCTGTTCCTTCGTACTCTACTCTTCGTTTCCACTCCATGTCTCTTTCCTTCTAAGTTGACCTTCCGGGTTTCCAGTCCGGAAGAAGTCGGCAACGTTTTGTCATCTTGGTGAGATCTTGTCTGGAGGCGCACATAAGTGGGTCTGGATTAGAATGGAGCTCTGTAAAAGTGAATCTAAAAGCAGAGGGTTGATGGCTGCCCAAATGGTTTTTGAGCATGCTCCGTCCCCTTGAAACCCCCAAAGACATTCAGGCCTTGTGTTCACGCTGTACACAACCACGAAATGAGACGCGCTGTGCTTATTTTCCTGACACAGAGATGAGCCTTATGACAAATGGATTGCACACAGTGTGCAGGATGCTTGCTGTACATCACACACAGGCCTGCACGTGCAGACATATTGCTGTCGGACATGTCCACATCTATAGCAACTCACAAAGAGAGATGGGCGGAGATAGGGAGGTAATTACAGGGGTGTTTCTTATAAGTTGCAAAGAGTGTTTTTTCCTTGCATGTCGACCAAGGCCATTGCAAATAAAGGCCAAAGAGAAAATTAAAGTCTCTATAAAGAAAAGCAATCTTGGCATATCATGGTTGATATAAGTTACCACACAAATAATTAAGGCATTTGAGATACACTCAGTTTATGAAATGCCAAAATGGGTTTCATACTCTATGTCAACCGATGTTTTCATGGCTGAATTTACCCAATTAAATCAGAGTGGTCTTTTTTTCCCATCTGAAACCCCATGGTCGTGACATTTGGTTTAAAGAAAAGCATTTAGGGGTATGGCGATATTTAGAGCAGAGGTTTTTTGATCTGCTCAGTCCAAATGATCGAAAGAAAGCATGTATTAGTTCTGGTTCTCCTGGCTTGATGACATAGCGTGTGCCTAACAGCTTTTTGAAAATGACCTCATAGTCCCCGTTTCTGTGCTGGTGGATAACCTATCTATATGTGTCTGCGTATTCATCTGAACAAATGTTTGTTTTTTTATCAAGGAAAATGTTTAGCTATTTAACTCTGTTTGAATTGTTTATCTTTTTTTGTTCCGATAGAGTGGCCAAAGCATTTCATGTTTTGTTTTGTTTTTTTTAATTTAGAGCTTACAGCAAATAAAAAATAATTTCTGCCCATGGTCCAGTCGGGAAACAATGCTTCATATTTGTTGCCCTTGTGTTTAAAGAGCAGCTCTGCGTGTGCAAGATAGTGCGGTGGTACTTCTCGGTCCCAGGAAGCCCATCAGTCACAGCGTGGCACTGGGTGCAAGTGATAAGTAGTTCCTTATAGATAACCAAGGCGGATGGTTTCTTTTTATAGGTCTACTGTCCCTCACATAACCTTGTCCCATTTTTTTTTTCTGTTCAATGGCTATTTGCTTTTTATGTTTTAACTTCAAACTCCCATTTTTGTTTACTGTAAGAAATCATTTTAAGTCTGAAAAGAACCTACTTCAATTCTGTGGGTTTTTGAAGATAAAAAAATAATAAATACAGTTGACGGGTGTTAAATACCCGGCAGAGATTGCTTAAATATATGCATGATTATACAGTGCCGTTTATTATATGGTTTAACCACTGTCTTCTTAGATTTCTTAAATGATGATAATTTATGTAATTACCCAGTTATATAGACTTATTTTTGAGCTCCATTCCTACTCTTAACTGTCATGCTTATTACCATTACCAGCAGATAATATAGCACTCAAATTATAATTGTATATTTAAGGGGGATATATATTGAATCTGTTTTTTGTTTTTCGATGAATATCTTGAAGTCTCTTTATCCCCCAGTATCTTTACATTACATATTGTCTTTACATTTCATATTTATTCTTATAAAGTTGTTTTTGTCCTCCAGTTAACTTACCCTAGACAGATAAATGATGCTGAAACTATGTCAGCTATTTGCATCAGCTTGTAGGACTTGTTTCTGTGCCCAATACCTGTCACTTCGATGGATGTACCACGAGTCAAAGTTGAAACCCTAGATAAACATTGATTTCTGTATGTTGGTTGTTTTTGTTTTTCCCGGTAGATATTACTTTACGTTACTATTTTATGCCACAATATGTCGCTGCCACAAAAAAGCCTGAAGGAAGGGATACACGTATTACATTTAAATCTTTCTTTTTTTTTTCTCAACATCCTAAGAGCTTCGTAAAAAAAAAGGAAAACGTTCGCATTTAGGTTCCAAGGCGGCCCTCTCCTCTCCTGCCTCTGGTTTCAGTTTCACGTCTCTCTGCGGTCTGATTGCCTGATAGCTTAAACATCTCCTAGCCCCCCTGTCCCACCGTGGGAGTGTGTAATCACAGACATATGAGGAGCCCGTGTCCACACGTTGACCTTCTGATTTGCCTCATCAACTCCAGGAGTCAATGTACAAGATATTTTGGGTCAACCAAGTTTTTTTTTTTCTTTCCTCCAAACTGACATAGATGTTGACCTTTTTTCTTTAAAGAAAATAAAGCCTTTTAAAATATTTTCCTGATAAATGGCATACTTACTGACTAATAATAAAGTCTGAACATCAAACTGCATCGTGAAATAAGCACCACAGGTTAACCTTTATTACAAGATCTTAAGGGGTTAAGAGAGACAGTGTAATCTATATTCCAGCCGTGTCTGCCAGTAATGTAAGGTTTCTTCATCGTAGTTGAAACGGACATTGCTTCATCCTTTCCTCTGGGCTGATTCAAGATAACGGGCAGACATTTCTTTTTTTTCTTTTTATCACATAAACTCTGCCCAGACATTGGCGAGTTGGGCCTCTCCTTGTTTGAATGGCAGCCACGGATATGTCAGGGCAATAGATTACTCATTTTGAGGGATATCTCTTGTCGGTGGTACGTTCAAGGCACTAATCCCTCTGTGTTAAACCCAGTATACATCTCTCCAATGACAGCTCAGTGTTTTTGCAAATGACCAATCGTATTGTGTTATTATGGGTCTCTGTGTGTCACGGAGGGCAGAATAGAGTTGTCTGGTGAGAGGCCTCTGATATAAAGTGCCACTTCAATTCCAGCACAGCTGCAACCCAGCTCTGGACCCGCTCGCCGTCCGGCCCGACACTTCACATTCTCTTCTCCTCTGACTTGAATGGATTTGAAAACCATTAACTTTAGACACAAGTTGGGCCCCCCGTCTGTTTTTTTGATTCCCTGAAGCAACTTCTCATCACTGCTACACTTTTAGTGACTTCTCTCCCTTGTTGTCAAGATTGCAGTTCTATGGGAAAAAAAAAGTTACTTCAATTGTACATTTCTCTTTGGCTTGTCTTCCTCGGTTGAGCTATTGTTAATCTGAATTTAGTGTTGACATCACTCAATGGATCAGAACTTTATTATCAAAGTTTCAAATGTATTGATCTATTACGGTATAAAATATCAATAAAACCACCTTATACCACTGCTGTGATGCTGTTCCTACCCCGTTCACCCTGTTGAATTAGAATCCAATTCTTTGAAGTTTAAAAAATTGTTCTTGATTACATTTTCAATGGTGAGCAAATTGATTGCACCCGATTTGGTGAGGAGGGGTGCTTAGCATTTTCAGACATTCAATCTCTCAACCTGCTGACAGTCATCTCCCTCGTGAGTCCCATCTGGGCACGTAGACCATGGTTACTGTAAAGACTACTGGTTCTGTTATTTTTTTCCGGTAATCGTTGTGGTTGATTTAGAACGGAGAATACATTCTTAGAATGACGAAAGCCAAGCATTTAGCTTTTCGCGCATTAAACCTTAAACCACTCTTCCTTATTTTCTTTCTCGGCTGTCTTTTCTACTTTTTTTTCCCCTGGCCGTTTATGTTTTCAGTTCTCGGCTTTGAGTTCATGGGAAACTCGCTGCAAGGCTACCTGCGGCCCCTGGAAAGCGATGGAAGAAAACCCCATCATGGCCACGGGAAATGTTTTTTCAGTTAGTTGAAATATTACTAACCTTGTCAAATGTCATTTGGAATGAGAGAGCAAACCTATTTTAATCAGGGTTTTAGAATCAGTACTTTTCAAAGCATCGACTCCGGGAGAAAAAAAAAAAGGGGGGTCAGCTAATTGCAACGTTTGATGTCATGTTTAGTCTTCCTTCCCCATCTTGATGCCACTGCCTGGGAATTTATACTCTCTTGCTCTCTCCCTCCCTCTATGTTCCCCTCACTCCCGCTCTCATTCTCACTTACAGACGCACTTGCAAATGGAAAAAGTACCATAGGATCTTAGCACACTCAACGCTGTAATCTTCACAGAATGTTTTCTCTTCTCCTTCCTGTCGGCCCTCCTCTCAACTTCAACCTTCAACCCCGTTCTGCATTCATCACTGTCCCGAACAGACCCGACAGCGATGAGATGGAGGGTGCTGCTCCATGGTTCTGTCAGTGTATATGTCCACACAAAACCAGTGTTTTGGCAGGGAGAATAGTTATACACATTTCTGACAATCTCTCATACCCAAAGACTTTATTAAAAAAGGAATCTGTGAAAAGCGCTCCCTCCAAGTCGCTATCTTTGCCATATCGCATATCTTTTCGTTCTCATAATCACAGTTTTAACAGCAACACAGTGGGGGCGCGCTGGGGGGGGTTGGTGGTGTGTATACATCGTAAATTGTGTTTGACAATGTGGGGTTAGTGGTTTTCTCGTAGCTTGTCTTAAGTTATTACATGTTTCCTCCCGCCACAGATAACATCTGCTGATGGACATACCAAGGTGAGGTGGCATGTAGGTGCATGGCCCCCTTATCACAAGCATTGGTTTAGGGGCAAAAGTCCTGCGACAGAGGTCATGGATTTAGGGGCAAAAAGGTCTACAGAGGTCATTGCGCAGTGAAACCATCCTTTATCCTGCAGTTGATTTGATGCCCTAGACCTCAAGTATTACTTGTCCTGGTTTCCAATCTAGAATAATATCCTAGGTTCAAGTGTCTCATAACATAGATTTGTCATGTAAGGCACACGATGACTACTATTCATAGCAGCCTTACCTAAACCCTCTGTAGTAGCCTCGAACTGCCTTGGAGGTTTTTTTGTGATTGTATTTAAATGTTGTTTATTGGATTTCTTTGCAGCATGCTCACTGAAAAGTAGTTCCCCCCCTACACAATGCCGTCCCATTCATATTACTGACCCAGCGAGCCTGGTGGTGATACTCATTCCTTTCACAGGGAAATGTAAGCAATTTCCCCCACAGCTTGCAAGCAATCCCCTGTCAGGTCGTTTGAGAACCTGAATTTGTGTGGTGGGATTATTTATTTTTTTCAATGTTAAATTCAAGGGTAGTTAAAATCATTATTTATGGTTTCTCTACTTAAATTATAGTTTTCTTCTTTTTTTTCCCCCCTCATTCCCTCTAAAATGTGTCACATCCCATTACACAAATTTGGATTTGTTAAATTAGCGGAGAGTGTGCTTAAGATAGAAATACGCTGCAAGTCCCCCCGCCCAAACCCGTCTCCCCCCATTCCCAACTGCACGTAGAGTGTGAGCTTGGTGTGGTTTAGTTGTGTAGATCTGTGACTGAGAGAGAGAGGGAAAATTCGAGACAACTCTGAAAGTTGTCTCAAAATGCCCCCCCCCCTCTCCCACACACACACACACACAACACACACACACACACACACACCCCACTCGCAAGATGATGTGTTTTTGCAATTCAAATATTTGCTCATTCTCCTCTGCGTTGCAAAGCCTCTTTGAAGCGGGTGAGTTCTATCAGGACCAATGACAGTATGAGTGTGCGGCGTGACAGCGCAATAGGCAGCGCCGGACTATATCTAACTGCATATTTAAGCAGCGGGGAAATCCAAACTCAAAAATGTATGCAAATGCTGGCATGTTTTGCATGCAGATATATTTTTATGATTTGCCGGGCTTGCTTATTCAGGTGGAGTTTGAATTGAGGACGTGCTTAGGTTCACTAACATTAATCTGAATTACTTCATGCGGTTGGTGCATCCCAAACTTACTTCTAAACAAGCGGTTCCGGGGGCGGTAGACTTACAATTTGGCAGATGTACTTTTGATGAAAGGCTTGCTAAATGGTTTTTATGACCATTACAAACATCCCATGGGCTATGAGTTTTGGCGGAAATGGGGAGGAATTTATAAATACTTTGCCTACTAAATAAGGTTTTATTTGTATTTTTTTGTTTAATACAAGGAACAAGTATAATCATATCATCTCTTTGAAATTCACCACATCTATAAAATGTTTTTGCAGGACAATATTATATTAGATTACACATATATTTATATGTATTGTATATAGAGGCTAGATATGTGGGCGCCTTCACAAAAGAAAAAAAAACCATAAAACGCCTCACACACCACATCCCTCCGCTCAAACCCCACGATCCGCCTTCAGAATTGTCAGCACGTCTGTCTCCTTTCCTTAAGGTAGAAAAAACATAAAATAATGAATTGAATTGTCATGTCGATGGGCAGCGCTTGCACTCTGCACCCTATAATTCAAACCTCTCCCTACACCCTCCCCCCCCCCACCCCTTTGACACAATCTTTTCCTTCTTTTTTTCTTCTAAACAGCAATTAATCTCATTTTTAGTCCAATTTCCAGCCCTCTCCTGGAGTCAGAGTGACTCCCCTGTTTTGTTCGTATTTGGCTTGGTTCCTCTGCATAGTCATTAAGGACCCAATTAATGTCACCCTTTAGCTGAAGAGTGCTCATTTTTATTGGGGAGCTGACAGTCGCCGCCATGAGTGGCGCAGTGTAATATGCATTAATTGCCCCGTAACACTGGTAATTACCAGTTCTTCAAGCCTCTCAGTAAACTGTCATGCCCAGGCACGACTGCTTTGAAATAGATTACTCATTAGAGGGACCTGCCCTGTTTTCCAATTGGGGGGCTTGCTGGGGTTGGCACAAAGAAAAAAAAAAACTCTGGTGCTTGAACAAATAGTTGCCAAAAGCAATTTCCTATTACAACTTCTCAGTCACGTCTTTGCCTCCTTTTTTACAATTTTTTTTTCTTCATTTCTTTCAGTCTTTCCCTTTTTTTTCGTCTTTTCGACTGGCCACGTTACAGACGTCAGTTGAAATGAGAGTCAAGGCGATGGAGGTCGATCACAGATGTTGCCGATGATGTTGGACTGGATGACCACGAACACCTGTTTCTCCATAGTGCACGCTTATGTTTAGTCTCTTCCCGTGCCTCTTTAACCCTGAAGCCTCAGCCCTTCCTCAGGGTATCTTTTTTTGTCCCCTGCCATTGCTCAACGTAATATTCCTGGAGTACAGTACTTATTACCGTATAGTAGTGCCGATGTGTTTGCTTGATCCAGACAATTATTTTGGGGGAGGTTTTGGAGGATTTGCTTGGTGCATATGGTCACGGCTGTGGTGATGGAAAGAAGTATTGTTCAAATATTGGTCATTGCTTGGGTCTTGGTTAAATGTGCGTGCCTGTGCTCACGTGGTCTGTGCGTTTGTGCGTTTGTGTGCATTTGTGTACACGTTGAGGCCACACCGTTTGTAGTCCTTTGCACACACTGAAAAACTCAACGGTTTTGAATCACAAGGGCTCGTCGCATTTCCCGAAACGTGCCCCACACATCATGAATGAAGGGTGGATATGAAGGGCAAATACGTGAATTAAAACACAGTCTTAGGAACAAAAGCACTGGGCTGCGGTGGCGGGCGTTGCCGTTGTACCACGATAAGATAGCACAAAGCAGAGAGCAACTCAAACAATGTCTCACAATCCCATGTCCTGCACCCATAGAGGTGTTGGCCTGTTTAGTCATGCTAGAAACAATATTTAGATTTCGCCACTGCTTTTGTCAATCCACCAAAAGCAGTGGATCAACCCTACCCCCCCCCACACACACACACACACACACACACACACACACACACACACACACACACACACACACACACACACACACACACACACACACACACACACACACACACACACACACACACACACACACACACACACACTTTTTTTTTTTCTTTGTGTCATTATCCATTTACCCCAGCGAGGAGAATAACTGAATGTGAAGACCAGAGCAAAACCTCACTTACACACATGCACACACACACGCACACACTCATTTGGACGCACACACATGGACACACACAAACACATATGGACGCACGCGCAGATACGTACGCTCATAGACACACTCATAGATTTGCCCACACACACTCATCGCGAAGACACACACACAAACATACACACTCAGAATTTCACAGGCAGTTCTTTTGTTTTATCTCCTTTTATAGCACCTGCTTCTGGCAATCTGCTTTCCCTCGTCTTAAATGAATGTTGTCACGACCCTTCAGATTCTCAGGCCGCGGCACGCTAATGAAAGGAGATAGTACAATTTGAACTGACCAGGTAACAGCCCAGAGTGCACAGCTGAGCACAGTGCACGGTCGGAGAGGGACGCATTCTGGCCTAGACACCAAAGACAAGTCAGCCGTGCCATCGCTGATATACCCATTACGCTTCTCATTAATGCCTCCCGGGCTCTTTTGTGTGTGTGTGTGTGTGTGTGTGAGAGCCCTATGCAGCCTTTGCCTGCGCATGCGTCTTATCTGTTTTTGTTGGTTGAGCACTTATCGAATTGTTTATGACAGGCCTAATTGGGCTAATTGAAGGCATTAAGATGACCTGTCAGCTGTGTGTGTCCAGACTCCCCTGTCTGTCTGACAACTCCTGACACGTGAGCCGGCCCCGTAGCATCCGTCATGATGGTGCCTTCCCCAGCTGTAATGGGGACAATTGGGGCCACTCTAATTTGACATGGACAGCCTTGTGGGTGTCCCGTCTGGGTGTGTGTGTGTGTGTGTGGGTGTGTGTGTATGCTTGTTGGGACTTTGCGTGGCTATTTGTGGGTGTGTTTGTGTGTGACTTGGTTTGTAAGCCTGCTCATGTGTGGTTTTTTTTTCTGTGAGGCACTTTATGTATGAGTATGTTTTGTGTGTGTGTGTGTGTGTGTGTTTGTATGACTTGTGTATACATGCAAGTCATACAAAAGGATGTATTCAACATCCTGTTTGTTGATTACATAAATGTATGTAATGTGTATTTGTGTGTTCGTAATCGTGTGTGTGTGTTTGTTTTGTAGGACTGTGTGTGCCTTTGATTGTTTTTAAGTGTTTGGGTCGGTGCGTTGCTCTGTTGGCTAGGCCTGGCTAATGGAGTCCCCTTTGACCGTCTGACAGTGTCGAGGCCTGTTTGAAGGGGATCGCGAAAAGAGGGCTTTTGGAGTGTTTAGGGACACGAGAGAGGAGGCGCTCAGGGTGACGGCCTTCACAGAGTGAGTGACAGGAGCGGCGACTCTGGGGCACTTGGACATCTGTGTGTCTTTCGTTCTATTATCCCAGCGACGGTCCAACCCGATGACCTGGGAGAGTGCTGAGGACCAATTAGTGATGAGTGAGAGTTTAATAAGAGGAGGGCGTATCGCAATCGACACGCTGTCTTAAACGGCGTTATTAATGCGAATAAATAGGCAGATGTGGTGCATATTCTAATGACTCATTGTTGCGGCTTTCATTTATGAAAATAACCATTAAGAAAAGCCATTTGTATTTTTGTCTTGTCAGGCCATCGCTCTTCTGCAAACCCTTTTAAGCCCCACAGAGTGGCAAGAATTTAAATTTACTGATTTGCGGCTATTGATTTTGGGTAATCACTCATAAGAAGGTGCGTCTGTGTGTGTGTGGTGTGTGCGTGGGCTCAGTTTTGGCTAGGAACACGGTCCTGTCTTGAGGGGCTTAGTGAACTGTGCGGCTGCATTTTCCTCTTCCAGATAGTGACCTCTTCCCTCTCCTCCATCGCCGCTGGTGGTGGTGGTGGTGGGAGATGGTTGAGGTGGAGGTGGCATCGCCGGCGGGGGGCTTTGCAGTGTCATCTCACTAGCGGATCACCGCTGTGAGGCAAGCAGATCCTTTTGTTTGTTGTTTTCTGCTCCAATAGGGGGTTAAACTGTCAAGTTGACAACTTGCGAGACCATTAGTCGCTGGCCCCCACCGCTGGCCACCGCTGGCTTGCCCTCCTAGCCCCCCCCCCCCCCCCCTGCTCCCCTCCTCCCACCCAGGTCCACCTTCATCCCACCACGAGTGAAAATCAATACCAGATTGCCCGAGGACCACTGTTTGGTGTGGGCCTGACCCCTGGATGTCCCCCACTCTGCCTCTTTCATTACATGTAGCCCAGTATTTAACTTCTAGCCCTGATCCCTTGCCTAATTAGTTTCGCTGGGTCCCGTCACTGAGCTCTGAGCCCTTGTCTCTCTCTCGCTCTCTCTCGCTCTCTCTCGCTCTCTCTCGCTCTGCGTTTCTCCCTTTCTATCTGTCATTTCCTGTCTACGGTCAGAAATTGATACTGTGTGTGTGGCCGTGTGAGGGGACTCCAGGCTGGAACTGATAAAACAGCCAACCTAACACAGAAGCCCCTTGGTCCGTTTTAAACAGAGGATCCTTGTTTTGTTTTTGTAGCAAATTTTTAAAACTACAATGAAATCAAATTTTCACCCCAGAACATCAGTGTAAACACGGGGGATATCCTGTGTGCTGCAGTGCTAATGGCCACATGGTGAGTGTTTCCCTAATACGGGTAGTCTTTGGCTTAGCTTGGCTTTGGTCTTGGTGTCTTAGGTTTGGAATTCAGACGTTCAGTGTACCACTGGTGCAGCATTAATATAACGCTTCCAAACCAGTGACACTTTTGTTTAAATTAATAGTTGGTAAGATATATGGTGTGTATGTATCTGGTGGAGTGTATGTGTACAAATTCACTCCTGTCATCAAGACCATGTGTCTCAATATGAAGACATACAAATGCTAATTGTTATTCAGGTGACGAACGATAAACATTAATCATTTTAATCTGACTCTCCCCAATCCTAGAGTGTGTGTGTGTGTGTGTGTGTGTGTGTGTGTGTGTGTGTGTGTGTGTGTGTGTGTGTGTGTGTGTGTGTGTGTGTGTGTGTGTGTGTGTGTGTGTGTGTGTGTGTGTGTGTGTGTGTTTGTATATGAATGTTGTGTTTGTGTATATGTGTGTGGCAGGGGACCAGGGGGGGTTGTGGAGGGGGGCTTACCACCCACACATCCAGGTGCCGCCACTGCGTCGGGCGAGCAATCGGCCTCTGACAAGATTCTACGAAACGTTGCCCCCCCCAGCCCCAACCTTCCCCACTCCCACTGGGGGGGCTAAAATTACCCCTCAGGAATGTAAACAAACGGCAGAGTAAGCACAACACTTTCTATGGCCGTGTGTCTGTGTCCATCTTCCAATGTCCGGCCTCCCTTTCGAAACATCAGGGACTGTGTGGGGTTTAAGGGTAGTCTAGTTAATGAAGGTTGCATGCTTTAATACTAGATGATTCTGCAAAATAAATTCTGGTTATAACAGTTGTTATTTCGGAGCAGTCGGGCTGCTAATGGATGATACTAATGACGATCACAGCACACCAAATGTTCTAATGGTCAAACATTGTTGCTTCTCTCCTTCTTTTTCATTCTCCGCTCTTTCGTTTACTTCCCTCTGGTTTTGTTAAAGGTTTTTGCTGCCCGTTCGCCTTACTTGCCACTTTTTTTTGTTATTTTTTTAGGGGGGGTGCGGCGGTTGGGGGCAGCGATTCATTAGGTGTGCGGTGTAGCCGTGAGCAACAGGGTCTGGGTGCGGAGCTTCAGAGCGCCCGGGCGCTGACATGCTGATTTAGTGGTGGTAACGTGACTGCACTTCCAAAGGTGCTGACTTGGACGAAAGCCAGGCCCCCTTTCTCCCAGGGAGACATTAGAGGCATGCTGTTTTTTTTTTTGTTTTTTTTCGGTGGGGGGGCTTGGTTCCATGTGTAGATGCTTTGGGGTGGGGAGCTCCAGACAACAAACATTCACACCTGCTTTTCCCATGACCTGTTATTGATTCAGCCTTCATTAATGGGAAAGCGGAATATTACTTCTCCTTCAACCTTCTCTGACACGTGCAGCGAACAAAACCCCCCCCCACCAACATATTCACAATTACAGAAGGACGTTTTTGGGGGGACAAATATAAAATTTAACGGGGCAACAATTTTAGGAAATGTTTGATATTTAATTTAAATGTAAGTATTGTTGGAGATTTCCTCTAGTTTCCCTTGCAATAACTCACTTAAAAACTTTCTAATTCATTTTTTTTCTAATTCACACAAAAAAAATATATTCATTTTATGTGGAATTATAATATTTTATTTACACACACACGCTTGTCGGAATGTTGATGCTACGTGTGATTTGATTCTAGCTCACAAAGTCACCAACAGTATAATGTCAAACACTCTATCTTATCCGAGCGTGTGTGTGTGTTTGGGTGTAAGACGGCATGTTTATCTTCAATATGATTGTGTCCAAAAGATCGCCAAGACAAGGTCCACAGTCGTGCATATCAAATGCCCATATCCTCTGACCTCACTTATAAACAAAACGTGCACACACAAATGCACGCAAAAATTACGTTTCCCTTTGCTGGGCAGGTTTGGTAGCAGACGACCTGGCTACCCTCACCGTGGTGGCTAAGGTTACCTTACACACTGTTGTTGATTAAGACCATGGGTATATGGGGTATTGTCACAAATTGAAAACACATTAGCCAGCGGGGCTGAGGGCAAGATTAGGCCAAGGGCTTGCGGACTAGCGCCAGTCGGGGCACAGCAGCCGACACAAAATGGCCGTCTCTTTTGCCTGTCATTGACTGGGTTTCCCCCAGAGAGGGATGGTAATTATCGGCCAGGGCTGCAGGGAGTTCACAATAACAGGTTAAAGGGCTGTGTATCCCCTTGACGCCGTGGTCCCCCCCCTCCCCCTCACCCCGCGCCGCCAGCCTCTACCTCCAAAGGGAACTTCCTGTCTCCAAGCTTAGCTTACAGACACGATGACTCATCAAAGGCTCGGGGGCGCTCTGGTCAGAACTCCAAATTAGCACTATGGTTAGTGTTTGTTTTCTGAGTGGAGCTAGCTCTTGGTTGAAAAGGGTGCAAGCCTTTGGGGCTTATTTTCACAAATTCTTGGACAAATTTTCAGTATGGTATAATACACCATAATTCATTGATTTATTATTTTGATTATTTCGACGGCTTTCATGATTTATCCACATTCCCACTCACGACTGATGTCTTGATATCAGTGCAGGGACAGCTGACACCATTTGTGGCGTATTCAATTGCACACAACTGAAATGTTAGAGTCCAAGCGTCAGGTCTTGATGAAAACCTACTAAGTAGACCTTAATTGAAGAGGTTAATACATTTTAGTGATGTAGAGGGCTATTACAGAGGTAAATGGTGGAGGAATATCTGAGACAAGATCACTCTGGACTGTCTTCGTGGGGCTATTTAACTGAATGACATGAAACACTTGAGCAAAGATGCTCTTTACAAAGGTGGAAATGAACCTTATCACAACCAAAGACATAAAAAACATTTTCATGCGAAAGGATTTGGTAAGGTCCAGATGTCTCTCTCCAAAAACCCTTTCATTGCGTGTGTTACATTCCGCTATGCTGTTGTTCCTCGCATGCCGTATTGTTCTAATCAATGTCCACAACACAAGTTTGGACTGGGTTCTGTACACTTGACCGCCAAAGCCCGGACCAGACCACACCTTGTTTGGTTTTGCTCCACATCCAAAGCAGACCAGACTTTGTCAGAGCGCGTTGGACCGTGAAAGCGTAGATCTAAGACGGGGGGCTGACAAGCATTATACACACAGCATGTACACACGGGTCCCTCCAATATGAGCGCTAATGTGGTGGGGGACATGCTCGGTTAAGGGACTTAACAAGTACCAAACATTCATTAGGCCGCCCTCCATTTTTGAATGGTAATACGGGGCAGGGGGTGGGGGGGGGGGGGTGGAGGCTCTGATGTTGCTCATACCATTCCTAATAAAGACCAAATGGGGGTTGGAGTGGGGGAGTTTTTTCCTTGGGGGACTTTCTTTGCCCTACCTAAAAGAAAATCTAGAGAATGACGTGTTGACCCAAGTTATCAATACAGATGCTTGGGCCCAAATTGGGTGTTTTAAGATTGGTGCGGTTGTTGATAAGATTGGTGGTATGCTAGTGTCAGGAGGATAGTGGGCTGTCGGGTGGTACTGAGGTCAGTGTAGGTGATAATAGAACAATGGGAGATAGAGGCCTCCAGGGTGTTTTAGAGGTGTCATGCTCCTGAAGGCTGATTGGCTTGTGAGTGTCAGGGGAATGTTAGGGTATTGGAAGTTACGTTTTTTGGTAAGAGAGATACTGTAAGTGTGCTCGGCATGAGAAGGCTGGGGCTGTTTACCTGGGAAGCCCTGCAGCTTAGTGAAGTTTAGTTTGTAGAATCCGAACCAACCACTACATTGTAATCTTTTCAAATTCCAAAGGAAAACATGACTGTATTTTGAATATCACTTCCCTGTGCTTGCAGCCCAGCGGTTTTATATAAATGACCTACCATCTACCTTAAAAAAACAGCATCATGGTTTATAATTTGACCTTGAAGATTCTGGTTGCTATTTCTGTTTATGGAGTTGGAATCAAACGCTAAAAAAAAAAAGCCTCATGTCATATCAACAATATAGCTGTAGTCAACAAAAGAAAATTGCGTTCAACTGAAGCTCGCCCAACTCTACGACCAAACCCAATGGGTTCCAGATCCACTGCTGGTCCGAATCCCACTCGGTTAGAGCAGAGATTCAATCATGTCAAGTGGGCCGCACACCAGACGAGCCACGGAGCGCCACGTCGGGCAGCGCTGCGTAGGAGATAGCCAACCCACGTCGGAAGATTCAATTTTAGATTTATTTCTGTGTTTATTATAATGGGTCCCAATGGATGCCGCTGCGAGTTGTGGTAAAGTGCAGGTCTGATGTGTTCACGTTCAAGCCAATGGAGAGTTAGACACGGAAGTTGACGGAGCATTTTATACGTACTTTGTGATAAAATTCTTCCACAATGACTTGTGGAAGATATATATATTTGATAACATATATAACATATTTTCATTAGTTTGGATATTAGTAAATGTTCAGGTTATGACTAGCAGTCTTCCTTAAGTTGGGCAAGTTCGAAGTTGTGAAAAACAGGATGTTTTGACCTGTTTTACAAGCGTTGGAGTCTATTAAACCATATTATTATTAAATCAGCAACTAGGGCAACTAGTCCCCAAAATATTTTAAAATTATTTTAATGTCAACCTGCCCCATTAGAGCAGCAAATGAATGCATATCGACGATGGGACATTCAAAAGCATCAAAGTTACATAGGTGGAGTTTAGTCATTTTATGACGGGTCAAGTGAGGTTTGGGGTCTGGTCATGCCCTAAGGGTTTACAGAGGTTGCCATGGTTTCTAGTTAAAACCTAGTAATCCTCCTCTGATCCTCCCTTCATATCCACATATCGGGGAAGAGAGGTTGTCAGTTACCTTTGTGGTGTGACATACATACCCCCAACTTGACCTCTGGCACTCCTCCAAACCCACGGAAAACACACACATGGAACACAACCAACTGACTTAACAATGCACCTTTTC
Source organism: Melanogrammus aeglefinus (assembly GCA_900291075.1). Taxonomy (NCBI): domain Eukaryota; kingdom Metazoa; phylum Chordata; class Actinopteri; order Gadiformes; family Gadidae; genus Melanogrammus; species Melanogrammus aeglefinus. Next base: position 29,359 of record OLKM01001298.1, on the reverse strand, counting down.
CTGTGTACACACGCCACGCCCACCAGCCACGCCCCCCTTCACCCAACCAACAGTCAACACAAACGAGACAGCGACCTGTGTTAGAACACCTGTGTAACAGGCCATTTCCACATAAACTCACAAAAAAAACCACCCCTCTCATCTGAAATAACGCCAGTGTGACAGTCCTTAGTCGTTTGCGTACGATGATCTTCTGGTTGTGAGACGCGGTTTAACTTCCACTGAGCGGTTCAGAACGAAGTGGGAGGTGAGGTGACCTAATATGACCATATCTCTGGTGCTGTTAATAACGCTTCTTAAGGTGGGCTGGCTCCTCCCTTAAACCAGTTATTTATGGCTACTGGGTGTGGCGAACATTACCAGGCTTGTTTACCTCCCTGGGTGAGGGTTTAACCCTCCCCCCTTGGCCCAGAATCAACTCTTTAAGCTGTGAGAGTGCAGCTTAATTCTTGCAGAAGCTTTGCTAGACAAGTGTAGCTATTCACGGCTGCGCAGCTGCATGGCCAGGAAATGCACGTTTTTTCCACCATTTTGCACACCTAAATCTCTACAAGCAAGTTATATGGCCTTCATATATATGGTCCATCAGTCCACTCGCTGACCACAGAGTTCAGCCAATGTCCAGACTTCTTTTACTCGAACCAACATGCAACAATTTTCTATCTTGTGCCACCATTTATTAATTTAGCCAAAGCTGTGATCCACCGTAACTTGGCGTGTTAGGTATCTTGCACAAGGATCTTGCACATCGGGGTTCAAACCCAGAAACCAAGGCTACCTTGCCCCCTGTCATGTGCCAAGTGTCACTTTGCACCTTTCCTCTCCCTGAGAATCTTGTTTGGCGAACGCTAATGCAGGTCCAGGCACTGTACAGCATAGATCCTAGAGTCCAACAGACTTTCAGGATGGTGGGGAACGAAAATAGTGCCTTTTGCCCTGATGTGTGGATGCAGAAAACAAAGGGGTCTTTGTGGGGGAATACCTCGGAGCCTTGGAGTTCACAGTCATTTGGAGGCTCATGCTATCTAAATCACCGCTGGGACGTCTGTTTAAAATGGGCCTAGGCAGTATTCACAAACGAGCCCAGTGTGTTTTCAAGTGGGCTGTATTTTGTACCACAATTTTATTGATCATTTCTCATGTCATGTGATGTTTTTCTGGCAGTTCTGCAATGTTTTTAGTTTAGTCTTTTCTCACCAAATGTGACAGAACAAATTAACCTTGAGGTAGTGTTTCACTACCCTCAAGCCTGAACTCACTCACAACTGAGTTTCAGTGTCCAGGACCTGCTCAGACCACTAAAAGTGAAAAGTCAAATAATGTCAAGTCACGCACGACACACACACAAACCCTATGTATTATTTGTGTGTGTGTCTGTGGTATTTAAATATTTTTCTTTATTTATCTAAGTGTGTATGTTAAAATTATGTATTTTCATCTTGAATTGATGTCCATTAGCCAGGATGCACGTCTGTTTGAGGGTGAGCTTCATAGATTTAACTCCATAGATTTATATCTTAAAAAGATTGTGTTTATTGTTTAGTTCCCCAAGTGTCGTGATCTCATTACGTGTGTGTGTGTGTGTGTGTGTGTGTGTGTGTGTGTGTGTGTGTGTGTGTGTGTGTGTGTGTGTGTGTGTGTGTGTGTGTGTGTGTGTGTGTGTGTGTGTGTGTGTGTGTGTGTGTGTGCGCCCTGCTCATTACCCAGCGACGGCGAGCCTGGCAGCAGCACACCGCGCCTGGGCTCGTCAAGCAGCGAGCCCCCCTGCTGAAATTACCCGCCTTAACAAACAATTTCACCAACTCGTTCCACAGCTAGGTGTTTATTTTAAGATGACTCTGGGTTGACGCTGAAGGCGCGCACGCGTGTGTGTGTTTTATAATAAGCACACCAGGTTAGGATCTACCGGCCCACATAATGAGTCCCACAATTAGCCCCTCCAGAACTCAAACTGAGCCATGGATAAAGTGATAATATTTATGTTGTATTGTATTGGGTTTGCCTCGATACACTAAATAATCGATTAGGTGTTAAGAAATGCACTGTATACCAAGTGTATTTTCTGTCTGCCTGGAGGTGAAATATATTACATTACTTGTTTATATATATATATATGTATATATATGTATATATATGTGTGTATATATATATATATATATATATATTATATATATATATATATATGTATATGTATATATGTATATATGTATATATATATATATATATGTATATGTATATATGTATATATGTATATATGTGTGTATATATATATATATATATGTGTGTATATATATATATGTGTATATATGTATATATATATATATGTGTGTGTGTGTCAGTGTTTCCCATTAGTTAGTGTGTGTCAGTGTTTCACATTAGTTACCTAAACTATGCCAGCCTGTCATTGCTTAATAAGGAACCGAAAATATTAGTAATTATTTTACAAATATTTGCACTTACTCGTCTGCGTTTCCAGGGTGGACTAAAGTTAACAAATTTTACATAATGAACAAAGAACATGAAAAAGCGAGAAATTCTGAGCTAAAATACAAAGCGTAAAAAAAAATGAGGATATCCATTTTTTCCGACGAAGTTTGCATCCAAAACGAGTTCCAGTTGTGCAGTTGTAATGTCGTGTTGCAACTGCAAACTGTCATGTTATCAAAAGCATCCTATATTCCAGGCCCGCCGACTATTGCAAGGTAACATAGTAGTGCCGACGGCTATCAAGATGAATGATCGACCCATATAACAGATAGAGATAATTATAGGCCTTTGAATGTTGTTCAACACTATGGATGCAACAAGAGCACTGTGTGTGATTTACTACCTTCTGGAATGAACAAAATACTGCTTGCAGCTCCAGATTGTTGAATTAGCTGAAATAAAATGTATCCCCAATCAGAGATGTTCAGTTCTGCATGCCCCACCCCCAAAGTTCCTGTTCTTAATTTTACTACCCCCCGAGCAGTGACCTTTTCAATAGAGTCCAGCTGCAGATCTCCAGTCCCAGTATGTTAAGGTGTAAAACACTTTATCACACCTTCTTATCAATAAAAAGCGTTTACACGCTACTGTAAAACATTGACTAGATTATTGTTTTATTACGCTTATCGCGTATTGTATGAACCCGTGTCGAGCCAGCATAAATAATGAATACTTCCTGTTAAAATAAAAGTCGCCCTCGATGGTAGATCTTTTCTGTGTAAAATATGAATGAGAAAACTCAAAATATAAACAAAAATATTAAAAAGTTTATTTATATATATATATATATTTGTGTGTGTGTGTGTATATATATATATTATACTGTCGGAGGTTGGAACCGTTTCTTGAGAATTTAACGTCGGTCTTGAACTGAGCCTTGACCCCTTGACCTTCCTCTGCCTGAAACCCTGAGTGTTATTGTTTCTAGTCGGGCCGTCTGTGTATTTCTCCTCACTTCAAGGTCCTTCTTCAGTGTCCTAGCGCTCGCATTAATTCTGCGGACGACTCCAAGTCCCATTTATTTTCTTTTACAGTATGGAAGAGGCCTCTGTGACACCGCTCCCCTGTGTTTATAATTCCCCCCTCCCCTCCTTGGCTCAATTCTGTGTCTGGCCCCTCCACTGACAGGCCAGGAGCCTGATGTATCATACGCCAGGGCCTTATCTGTTGATGTACAGTTTTAACCTTTTTCAGAAGGTTGTCTCCCCCCCCCCTCCGATCGCTGCACTACCCTTCCACTTCTCTACACGTACTCCAGCGTAAACCCACCCCTCACAACCCGGAGCCTGCACGTACACAAACATGCATGCACACACACTACCATCTATGCCACAAGCACACACACGCATCCATGCATGCACGCGCACACGCACACTAGGCATCCACACACATGGGAGTACATACAACACGGCCCGCCAAATAATAATAAAAAAAACTCAAGCATAACCCCTTTTTCCCAAAGACGTCTAATGTAAATGTTTAGGTTTTGTTTCCATAACATTTCCATATTAAGAGTTGCAGGCCATGTGCTTTTCGCTAGGCCAGTGCCTGGTTGAGAGAGGAATGGCAGCTTTTTGAGATTTGTGCCGTGCTCAAAGGCTGAGCTATGTGTGTGTGACATTGCGGTGAACTTGCCGTGTACATCTGTGGGCTTTCTCCAGGGCTGTTAGCTTTGGCCCGTTCGCTCATAGATACAGCACCGTAAATTACACGCTGTAAAATACGGAATGCGGGCCAGAGCGCTGTGTGTGTGCGTGTGCGTGTGCGTCTCTGACTCTCGGCACAGTACATGCACTGCCTTAAGGTCTAGTTGACAAACGTGTGAGCCAAGCACAGTATGTGCATGTAGACTGCAATGTCATGATAAGAGGC
>OLKM01001298.1:12500-17500 GCA_900291075.1 Melanogrammus aeglefinus | reverse complement strand
TGTGTGTGGCTGAGAAGGCAGCTAGGTACAACCTACGAGGGGATCTCCTCCCACATCTTGGTAAAGGTCAGCCTCCCATAGTGGCATTTGGGCTGTGACAGAAGTGACCCAGATACTGTGTCATCTCTGGTCCTCAGTGGAGAGCCCAAATGGGCCCTATGACATCTGCAGGCCCACACTAGCGGGTTGGCAGGGGGGGACTCAGGAGGGTAAAGAGGGTTGCAGCAAGGGGGAGACGAGAGGTGGTGGGAGCTGGTAGAAATAGGAGTCATCGCTATAATGGAGTTAAGAATCCGAGGTATGATAATCAAATTGAGCCGGGATCCGGTTGTGGGATGCTTGGAAAAGAAGAATGTGATACAAGCCAAACACCCAGGGTGCCTGTCCGCTGGTATTCCATCTTTAAACGAGACTGACGAGAGCTATCGCTAGCTTGTTAAATAAGGATCTCTGTCATCAATGGAAGGGGGGGAGGGCTACCATGATGTGGGGTGGGGTGGCTATGGAGACTGGGGCATAGTTATTATTATTATTATCATGGGAGACGTCAACCACAGTGTTTGATTGGTGCTGAGAGCAGCGTCTGGATCCAAGGCATAATCAGAACCACTAATCCAGCTGATAGTACCCTGCTGCGCCGGGGCCAGTTTTCATTCATAAGTACCGTCGCTTGGGTCAAAACAAGCCTTGTGATCATTAATCACCGCACAATATATCCTGACATGAAACCCTAGAAGAGATGAGCCTGCTCCTCTATTTTGATGGCGGCAGCTTAATTTTGGAAATATTTTTGAAACGGGGCAGATGTGATTGGTTATTTCATGAAAATTGTTGCCACCGGCAACATAATATTTGTGCACTGGAAAATTGTGGAGGGCACGGGCCTTGCAGTCCCGCCATGTGAGTGAGGAAGAAGAGGACCATGATGAAAGGAGAAGAAAAGGAGCAGAATAAGCAAGGGAAGGAGGGAGGGGAAGATTGTTACGCGACTCATCTTTTTTTTTTTCCCCTTCCCATCTCCGTGGTTTATGAGTATTTTGTTGAGCCTTCACTGTATTGAGCAATTAACAGTTCAGCAGCAAGCACAGTGCCAGATTCATGGCTCCTCCACCGCTTGAGAAATATGGGAAATGTATCACTTTTACAACTTATTCTCACCTCCCACCATCCCCAAAACCACTCTCTCCCTCTGGATACAAGCTCCCCATGCCATGTCCTTGAGTCCCAGTTGACAGGTAAATATACACTTCCATCCAAACACATATCACATATCTTCTATATTTGACTTACGGAAGGTCAGGCGGGCGGGAGATCGATGCCACTGTTCATTTTTAGATGGGAGATGATGTCATGTTGCAATGTATTGTGGGTTATGGATCCGTCAACCTGTTGCTGACCAAAAAAAAAAACGGCCGTCGGAACTTGTCTTCTCTCTAGGCCGATAATTAGCATTAACATGAGTCATTATTTTAAAATAGACACTTTTTCAATTCACTCTAGCTTTCCTGCCACCACCGCTTCTACACTTTTTAAAAGACCTCACTGGTCATACAAGAGAGAGAAACAGGGGGTGGTGGTGGTGGTGGGGGGGGGGGGGGGGGTTGATGCTTCAATGGAGCAAGGCGACCGTTTGTCATTCAAATCCGAATGGCTCACTTGAACCTCGGCTGGCCTTTTGTAATGACCCTGTGTAAAGATCTGTAATGTGGTTTTCCCATCGGGCCACAGGGAAACCCAAGCCCCACCATTCAGGTGTGCAATAAAGTGCTTTTCACTTTTTGAAGACTTCCTGTCTCCAGTGGCTTCCATCATTAACTCCTCCATGGCCAGACCGCAGACCTTTCTATTGGCCCAGCCACTTCTTTATCACACCAGTGATTCCCCCAGGTATATCCACTACCTGGCCACAGATAAGATATGTAGCCGGGTGCGGGTCATTACTGCCAGACCAGAAGGCTATCTGAGAATATTTGACAGCGGTTGATACTGCTTGTTAGTAAACAATGTTGAGCTTGTTTCACCACTTTGAACTCAACCTTTAATTGCCAAGAGGAGATTTGCAAAACCCGAGGCCCCCCTAGAAATAAATAGCAACAGTTTTGCCATTCCTCACAGCGGTGCTATTTATACCCGCCCCAACAGTGTTGATGTCGCTAAACAAGTTTTTTCACTGCAGCTATTGCTTTTCAACACCAGAACTTTCAGCTGCTAACAGGCACATCTAACTCCGCTTGGACAGCATTCCCCTCACAGAGACACGTGAAGTTGCACAGTCTTGATACAAGATATTATTATTACAAATGTTGCTGCTCTATGTTTGCGCAAAACACAAGCACATGTTTCTTTCTTCACGCCAGTGGGGTTAAACCTTTGAGAAGATAAGCAAATGCCTAGAACACCTATAGGTTTTTTCACAATAAATACATAAATGGCCTAAGTATCTCTCTCTCTCTCTCTCTCTCTCTCTCTCTCTCTCTCTCTCTCTCTCTCTCTCTCTCTCTCTCTCTCTCTCTCTCTCTCTCTCTCTCTCTCTCTCTCTCTCTCTCTCTCTCTCTCTCTCTCTCTCTCTCTCTCTCTCTCTCTCTGCCACTTTGAACAAGAACATTCTACCTTATTATCCTCTACCTTACTCCCACTCCTCTTCAATCTCTGTTTTGTTCCTGTTTTCCCTGACTCCATTTCATCCAGGCAGAGTAACATGCATCTTATTCACAGAGAAAAAGGCGTTCTTCGGCTTCAGGTTAAAACCAACTATATTTTTCGAATTGATTTGAGTTAGATCACCTTTGTTACACAATAATTGTTAAGTATTGAGAGAAGAAGCATTGTCGACTCCATAGGTCAATCTTCGATTATGTTTTAACAGGCTAGTTATGCGGTAAACGCTCGATTTTTGTTTAAACTGGTTTAGTCACCAAGTTCACATTTCCCATTATTTGTGTTTATTTTGTATTCGTCTTGGTTTCACATTAAGTTCCCAAAGAAATTGGTGTACAAAAAAACCAAATATGAAGTAGGCCTACGTTGATTAGGATTTTATTATATAGGTCTATGTATATGGTGTAGGCCTATTAATTGTATCATGTTCTGCTTTGAGATAATCAACAATAAAGTCTAGTAGCCTAAACCATTCGCCAGCCTCTTACATAATTGTAATTAGGCCCTATGTAATAGGCCTACTAATTATAATGACGTAATTTTTTAGTATTAGTAGTATATTACAATTAGCATATTTTAATTATTTTTCGTTCTATTTGTTACTTGTTTTAAAAGGCTATTGAAACAACCTCATGTTCTACACACACTTCTTCAGCAAGTGTGATGGGTAATCCGGTCCAAGTTGATGCACAGCCATGATGGTGTTCCCTTCCCATTGTCCTGCATGACTTCTCGGGCCGCCGTTCAGACATTTTGTTTGGAAAAATAAGGAGAGGTTTTAACTGCCATCGGAGACGATAATGGTTACCGATTCTGTACTCGGCCAGTCATAATGTTCAAGTGGGCTATGATTAATGATTTCAACGTGAGCAGGGGGAGGGGGGGGACTGCGGTGAGGGTCCTCGAGCCTCATAGCTGGGTGACTGCAGTCCTGCTGCGCGCTCTTCAACCTGCCACTCCTGCCACAGTAAACTGTGTACAGATAGTGTCGTCCGCGGGGAGGACTATATATGTAGACCTATGTGCACTGTGTACACAAAGAAAACGGAAAAAGAAAAAGCTTAGAGCTCGGCGCACACGTACGCGCACACTTGCCCATGAAGAACGTCTGGCAACAAGTCCCCGGAGTAACACCTCATATTGACCGTACGATCCATCTTTATCGATTAGGCTACCATCAAAGGAGTCTAATGCATGCATAAAAAGCCCATGCGTGGGAGTAAATATTAGTTAACGTTCTCTCGGAGGTCACCTTTATATAGGGAGGACCGGCCATTTGGAGACCAAATGATTGGATTGGAATAGGTCAATGTTGCATACATAAAAAAAACAGACATTTCTCTGTGATTTCCTTCTTTTTTTTGAGGTATGCCTCCCCCCAAGTGCGATACATTCACACAGAGCGGATCCTGTTTTAAAGTACAAAATAACGTGTGTCATTGGACCATAAAGGCCTACATCAACGCAGCGCGCAAGGGGAGACTTGTCACAGCGGTCGCTTTGTCTCGGGAGTGTGTAAACCTCACTTACTTAAGTGTCCAGAAGAGGTCGCCAACAAGCATGCCCAGGAGTCCGCTTGGTTGCGGTGAAGATCCCCTCCTAACAGTGCCGACACCCCCCCCCCACCCCCACGCACACACACACACACACACACACACACACACACACACACACACACACACACACACACACACACACACACACACACACACACACACACACACACACACACACACACACACACACACACACACACACAGAGACACAGCTCCTCTACTCCCATCACCCCCCCCTTTTCAACAGTCTGGTGTCCCTGCGCCTTATCCTGCTCTTCTCTGTCTCTTTCTTTTTTCTGTCTTTCTCTCTCTCATCTCCCTTCTCCCTGTCTCTCTACGTCCCTTCACTGCTTCGCTTACACACACACACACACACACACACACACACACACACACACACACACACACACACACACACACACACACACACACACACACACACACACACACACACATGCACTCCTCTCTCGTGCCACTCATCCTTTCTCTACACTTGCGAGCATCGTCCGCGCTGCTGTTATTTACAGTTCTCGTGAAATGTCTCACTTTGCTGCCCTCGGCTGCAAGATATTTCTGATGTTTACGGTTCAAATGACAGTAAAGTTATTCTAAAATTCAAGTCGAGGCAAGGGACGATCTTAGACGACCACGCCTGTATGCTTGCTGTTTCTTTAATCGTGTGATAGAACATGCTTCTTATTTTCTTGTGTCTTTTCTTCCTGCAGATTTGCCTAATAGCGGCCCTAAGCCCTTATAGCCAAGATTAGTTTAGTGGAAAACCCGGTC
>OLKM01001298.1:0-7500 GCA_900291075.1 Melanogrammus aeglefinus | reverse complement strand
TTTCTTTTATAAGTAGATGACTCTGCTGGCCGTAGTCAAAAACTGACTTAGAAAATAGCCATTTATAGCATGTCCGAGAACACATGAACGATGCTCAATTCCGCCGACAGTCGTCGCTGCAAAGCAGAAAAAATAACCAAGCCATATGCAGCTCTGCCCATTCTAAACAAATGGTATAGGCCTATATGATTGTTGTCATATAAACTAAATCAGAGCCCTGTTTTTTAAAGCTCATATTTAGTTTCAGTGATCTATATGTTTGTTTTAATTAGCAAAAGCCAGAAAAGAAGGGACCAAATTCAGATGCCATTCAAATTAAAGGATAACTTATCATTAAAAACACTCCCTTTTCACATTAATTTTCAATTTTCCATTATATATAATTGTTATTTAATGTATTACTCAGTTATAGTTTCCAGGATAATTTGGAAATACTGACTTGTGCAAGTTACACAACAAATGTTGTTTTTAAAAGGTGTTTCAAAATGACTACTACTACTACTACTACTACTACTACTACTACTACTACTACTACTACTACTACTACTACTACTACACCAACACTACAAATAATAATAACAACACTTTCATCAACCTATTGGTATTGCTTATAATACTTTGTTTATAACACAAGTTAATCACACAAAAATCTAACAAAAATCAAAAATGAAATATTTATTACAGCATTTGTGACTGAACACCTTTTAAACAATACGTCACAGTCCTCATACAAGTATTTAATGTATTTTTGACAAAGCTTAAGGGAGACGGCATCTTATCATCTAGAGAGGAGAACACGTGCTGAAAAAGGAGGGAATTCATGGACATACAATATCAATGCCACAGCAGATCTGAAACTAGCAAAAAACATTCTTTTTCAATTGAGGTAAACACATAGAATATCTAACATGAAACAATTAATAGACTGAACTCTGTACGAAGTTTTTGTTACAATAGTCTCATAGCTTTTCATCCCCCAACAGCATTGAGTTCATAATTTATTTTTTTCTCCTTTTTTTTGTATTTTTTTTAAGGTGTTTTCTGTGTTTTGGGTGCATCAACTGCCAGTTTGCTTCTCGCCAGTTGCCATGGAATCAACCATTGTCCTTGTATTGTCCTTATGGCGTATATGCATGTCGATCCATAGACGAAGAAGCACTGTGTAGGATGTCGCCTTTTTCCACTGTTAAGCTTCCTTCAATTGGCTCTTAACCAAAAAAAACAAAGAGTCCAGGATACAAAAAAATTCAAATAAAAATTAAAAATTATAATAAAATAAAAATGTATAAAACCAACACAATCCAGTGCTTGGGCAATTCAAACAAAGATTTTTTTCTTTCTTCAAAAACTTGCAGGGCGACATTCATTCACAAACCCAGAAAAAAAGTGAGAGGGGTTGGGAAGTGGGGGAGCGTTAAAGAAAGGCTAGGAGGAGGGAGCATGATGAATGATCAATGTGAATCTTGCGGAGAGATCCGGTGTCATTTCGTATATAGCTCTTCCCATCATGGCCTGTTCTTACAGTCGTGGTGGTGCTGGAGCCAGGGGCTGGTGGAGGGACAGGACCTGATTGCCCTCTGTCATTGGGAGCCATTTTTTGAGATGTTCCATCTTCTTGTACTTCTTCTTCTTCTTTGTTTTCTCATTGTTTTCATTATATAGTGCTGTGCTGTTCAAACAGTCTCTCCCCCCGGGGTAGGAGCACACACAGTGTGGAAGAGGAAGGGGTTAACCTTTAATTTCTAGAACTAGATCAGGAAACGTAAGTTGTGTTGATAAACAAAGAAGAGGAAAGAAAAAAAATGCACAAAGTTTTAACTTAGTTATCTATACTTTTTTTTTTATTCTACAGTAGTTATAACTCTTGGAGTCTTTTTCGTCAATTCCTTTTTTTTTAAATCTTCGAGGGTGATTTTCATTTTTCCGAAGCGTTGGAGCATGTCACGTGAAAGTGTACTTGTTGTGAACATGTGAATGGCGCCGTGTGAGTGTGTGTGTGGTGTGCAGGTGTTTTTAAGTGTGCATTAGTCCATTTCTCGCACATATAAACAAAAAAAACAACCGCTGTGGATGTCTTTACCAAAAGCCCAAGACTTTACAAAGTGTTCCTGTGGGCTTGGTCCTCCATTTGGATGAAAGTAATAAAATCGACAAGTTATTTTTTTTACTTTTATTTTTAAAGCTTTTAATTTTGTTAAAAAAAGTATCACAGCTCAATCTAGTATTCTGTTTCTTTAGTGTCTAATTTCTGATCAAAAGGGTTCACTTTTAATTCTTAAAAATAGTCTTAAAATAGTTAAAGTTTCGTTGTTGGGGGTTCGCTGTGTTGCTCATATTTTATTTTTAAATTAATTTCTTGTTGTAGCTGCTGCTGTTGTAGCTGTGGGTTGGTTGTAGTTGTTGGTTGGATGGTGGTTGGTGGTCGTTGTTGTCGTGGCGATAGAAAAGTTCCCTTATACTATTGGGCGTGAATATCCAGGCCTGGTCCTCCGGCACCGGGGTCATTGGGGGCCGGCAAGGGGGGTCTCTTGTGTGGACATGGTCATTCCCGGGTGCAAGGAAGGTCCTCCGTGCATCAGCATGGCTGGGTGGGGGTGGTGGTGGTGGGGGTGGTGGTGGCCGTGGTGGCCGTGGTGGTGGTGGTGGTGGGGGTGTCCAGGCAGGTAGGGGTGAAGCTGGGGTCCGGGTCGGAGCTGGGACGGGTGGGGGGTCATCTGATGGTGGGTCGGGGCAGGTGGGTAACTGGGCGGGGCCATGCTCATGCCCATAGGACCACTCTGAGGTACGTACTCCCCCGGCATGCCTGCTAGACCTGGGGGAGGCACAGAGAGAGAGAGAGGAACAGAGTGTCAGACGCAGAACATCATCCACAGCACACAATAAAACAACCCGGTTATCACCTCTCAGAAATGTTCTTCCTCCATAAACACACTTCAATTCAATTCAGACGCGGCTCAGCCAACGTCGGGAACCCGCGCAAAGTTTTACGAGACGGCCTTATTCACTGGAGTGGGTATTTCATTTTTTTTTTTTCCCCCCGACTGAAAGGAAAGAGTGACATTATTATACCCTGCGCTATTTTAGGGTATGGTGAGTGGTTTACAATGCCCAATAGCGTTGTGGTCAGCTCCCGAGTTGAAAAGCGATCCCCCCCCCCCCCCCCCCCACAGAACGTCCGTGCAGACACAGCGCCCCGGTGTTGTACACGCGGGCGAAAATCAACCAGCCGTATTGACGCGGAAAAGCACTAATACTCGTACGAGCGGAACTGTCAATTCCCCCGCCGAATTTAGTGTCTAACCAAATAGGCCCTATCTCAGGGGAGCGTGCCCGCGTGTGTGAAGATATTTGATTTTAAAAATCCTTTTAACAAGTTATTAAATAATTGAGGACTCTGTTACTTACACATAACAACACTGAGAATAACCGCTTCCCACCCCACGAGGAGCATTATACAAAGTGATGTGAGATGTAAGTAATGGGTGGATTTAAGCTGATAATGGAAGCGACATCTGAACCACAGAGGCAGTAGGCGACAGCAGGGGAGACGGTGAATAACAAAGAGGAGAAAGAGACAGTAAGAGAGGAGAGAGGGACAGGAATAAAAAAACAAGGGGAGGAGAACTCGGGGAAAGGGGAATACATGTGCTGATGTCTCCGTCAGAAAGAGAAACTCAATGTGTGAAGGCATCAGCATGCTGGCACCCTCATGCCAGCACCGACTCCCAGCAGAGCCAACTGGATAAACAGTCAACTGTTTGGCCTTTCAGGGTGTGTGTATGGGGCCCGGGGGGGGGGGGGGGGGGGGGGATGGTGTTTGTTGTAAACATAGAAAAGCGTAGGATGTGGAGCGGGGGGGGTAAAGGTGGGTGTTCCTGGAGCCTGAGACTAGAGTATGGGAACATGCCTGGTCCAGGGGCCTAGACCCTGGGGAGAGGAGGCAGGGTAGTGTCGGGGGAGAGCGAGGGGGTCCTACTGGAGCCAGGGGGGGGGGGGGGGGGGGGGGGTGGGGGGGCTGGGTCTGGGGTCTGGGTTCTGGTCTGGGCCGGCCTGCTTTGTAATGTGAACCCCTGGGGGATTAGCCGCTGGAAGGAGGAGGAAAGGGGTCGACGCAAGGTCACGAGGCATGCTCGCTCGCTGCATTCCTGCACCTTGGTACACTGCAATTAAGAAACGACACTGCAGGCCCCTGGTGAGGTGAGGAGGAGGAGGAGGAGGAGGAGGAGGAAGAGGAAGGAGGAGGAGGAGGAGGAGGAGGAAGAGGAGAGAGGATGAGGAGGAAGGAAGAGGAGGAGGAGGAGGAGGAGGAGGAGGAGAACGAGGAAGAATGATGATGATGATGAGGAGGAGGTGCAGGAGATGTGGTAGGAGGAGGAGGTGAAGGAGGAAGAATATGAATAGGAGAAGGAGCAGGGAGCAAGGAGAGCGAGACAGCAGAGGGCGGGATTAATGACCAATCTCATTGGTCGAAAGCTGGGCAATTTTCTAATACTCAAACTCCCCTTTTTTCCCCTTTCCCGTCAGTTCATTGGAAATGCACATGTTTGTTCGTAGTAGCTCTCCTTAAACTACACTATCGGGTCATAAAAGGGAATGAATCATTCCGGGGGTTGTTGTGTTTGTGTGGTAGGGGGGTTGGGGGTGGGGGGGGGGGGGGGGGGGGGCTGGGGATGGACGATTGGCGCCCTCAACCCCATATAACCTAGAACCAGCTCCTGTTAAGAGGCCCAACAGATGTTTTTTTGCCAGAGAGGGAGAGAGATCGTAATCTCCGGTCCTTCGGTAAGCCTTGGTCATTCCATTAAGGAAGATCTGACACTCTCCTCGCTTTATTAACAAGAGTGGTAAAACCATCTGAAGACAATAACCGGGGTGGGGGGCTCACTGACTCTGCCTCCATCTCCCCCCCCCCCCCCCCCTGTGATGCCACAGCAGTCCTGCTCAATGGCTTGCTATAATTAAGTACCAAATATACCATATTGTGTGGCTGCGTAATCAAATCAAGAGAGGGTAATATTCCTCTGTATTAAGCTATTAATGTAATTGGTCATGAAGCATAAAGTATGTTACGTAATTAAATAGCCTCAAAATTATATAGCCCTACATTAAGAATCATCCAACCTGAGCAAATGTTGTCTCTGTGTGGCCATTTAAAGGAACATTGCTTCCTGCTTTTCTTCTCTCCCCCCTTTTCTCCCGCTCTCTCTCTCTCTCTCTCTCTCCCTCCTGCTGCCATTAGCAAAGACAGTAGGGGCGAGAGACCCATAGAGAGAGACAGGGAGAGCGAGTGAGGGATGGGGAGAGATAGAGGGAGAAAGATGGGTGACAGTCAGTGGAATTGTCGCGGTGACCCGGTGGAAACTCTCCATTTACATATAAAGGGTTCTTTTAATCAAGGTAAGTGTTATTATATTGTGGCTCATTGGGCAAAGGAGTTTAGGTGTTAAATAAAATCTCTTCCGGCCGGGATGCGATACGTCTTGATTTTTTTTAAATGTCAGCACCGTGGTTCCGGCGGGACGAAGGGGGGAAATGGTCGGCTTAATCAGACCGCCGCAATTTAATGGCACGGAGGGAATGTGTGTGTGTGTGTGTGTGTGTGCGTGTGTGTGTCGAGGTGTGTGAGTACAGTGTGTGTGTGTGTGTGTGTGTGTGTGTGTAAGTAAGACAGGGTCGGTATCTCACATGTGATCTGAAGGGGAGCGAGAGAGAGAGGGAGATTTCCCTTGTCTTTCGTACGCAAGCCATGTCGAATGTCCACAAGCCTTTAAATCTGTCCCCGGTGTCTCCCTGCTCTCGTGTCTTATGTCACACTAGTCCCCTGGTACCACCCTCCCCTACTCAAAACACACACAACACCACCACCACCGCCACCACCACCAACACCACCACCACCCATGCCCATATACATTTCCTTTACAGAGCTGAAACCAAACCACCACCCCCTCCCCGTCCCCCCACCCACACCCAATGAAAGATCGGCGTGTCACCCACGGCCCGTATATCTCGCCCAGGGAGTGTAATGTACTGCGCTGTTCCCGTCTTTGCATATAAGATAATTTGGGCATCAATCCTGGCCCCCAGACAGATTTATGTCACTCAGAGGACAGTTTCACTTCTCCCTTCTTTATCGCTTCACTGGAGCCTGCTTAATTTCTCCCCTTCAAGCCCCCCCCCCCCCCCCCCCTCTTCTTTTCCCCCTGGAGATGTTATTTTTTCCCCTAAATGTCCAACATTTGCATTGGCTGTCGCACAACCCCGGAGAGCGATGTCGCTGTTGTGATGAATGCGTTGACACCAGGGCGTTTCTCCCGCTCTTTCTCCGGTTGTTGTCGTTGTTGTCGTCCGCAGACACTGTTGCTCTTGTCTGTCGGCGCCGCATGTCGGGCCCCTAGACCCTTTCTTTCCTACTTTCTTGAGGTTCTCAGGAGAACACTATGCCTTTTCCTTTTTTCTTACATCCATTCCTGGCCCCCGGTACACCCTTCGCCCCACACACCCCTCCCACCCACACAGTGGGGAAACCACATGCTAACATGCTAGCATGGGGTTGTCGTGGGGCCTTGTTGTCAAACGTATGGCCAGAGAACACAGTGAGGTATTTGTGCTGAAGTGACTGTAGTGATGTAACTGTGGCTTGAAAAAAATGAAAATACAATTCCCACAAGCCCCAAAGTATTAAAAAAAAACAAGGAAAGAGCCCAGTACTTACTTCCCCCTGTTTCTTTGCATTTTGCTTTACAAGATGGAGGTTACATGTAGTGCCATTGCCCATCCATGCCCATATTCATCCCCATTCCACTCATAGGCCCTAGAAAGAGGAGAGAAATGCCAGAGGAAAAGGGTCAGCAAGAGGTTGAACCACAGGGAAGACAGAAAAGACCCCCTGACAAAAAAGATAAGGTGAGGAACGGTTTTAGGATAAGCTGGAAAAAAACAAGCCGTTGAAGACCAGGAGGCGATGACGGGAGCAAAGAATGTTTCATTCAAGAAAATATTAAAATACAGGAATCGCATTGTCATTATTGGCATTGGTGACAGGGTGTTGCGTTTCTAGCTGGGTGAAAGAAATGGCAAAGCGATGGCAAGCAAGCAGGCAACGGATCTGAGGAGGGTGTCGAAGGCTAGATTGGACGAGCATTACTGGGGTGCTGGAAACCAGTGAGACCTGTCTTAAGGGTTAAGGGTGGTGTCAGAGCAAGCTAAACTCTGGTGGAGATCCACCAGAGGATGTGGCGCTACGTATAGAGGTGGTCAGTGGTGATGTGGCCCATGCTAAGTCTGCATTACTCTTGTGACCACTAGAGCAGGCGTGTTGATGGGGGCGGAAGAGGAGGAGTGGGGGACGGACTACATCTCACCAGCTGGTCGGATCCCCATGTGCTGCTGACCGTCCAGCACGAAGCTTCCCATTGGCTGTCCCTCCGGACTGTACGCCGCTCCCTGGCTCACTGAAGGATCAAGAAGAAAGCCTGATTGTAGTCAAAACGTGGACACGAC
>OLKM01001297.1:139748-149658 GCA_900291075.1 Melanogrammus aeglefinus | reverse complement strand
GACTAGTGTGGTGGGAGAGATTAGAGAACAGACTACGCAGGCACAAGGATTACAGCATTCTGAGGAGGAACAATATGGGTGAAGTGCTACTGCATAAGCTGCCCTCATATTGTGTTCCGACGGTCGTCCTGCAAGGTCATGGATCATAGCACACCACAACATAATTAGGAAAGGTGTAAGGCGAGTACCCCGCCGTTTGAACAATTCAACGTGAGGGTCACCCTCTCTAAAACAGAATCCACACCATATTGGGATTACAGCAAGCTGTACTGCACGTGTAGGATGAAAACCAGCGTGGCTAAGAGGACCACTGGACGGGATTGTGAAGTCGGTCACTCTGAGGTGGGTCAGCAATGTGTACACCCCGGTGCTCCCAGTTCCATAATAACCAGTTAGTCATTTGATAATTAACCAGTATGACGCTTAGTCAACCCTTTTATCTCTGTACATCAAAAGCATCAGTTTGAACTTGGGTAAAAAGGGGGGGGGCACCTGGGGGGGTGTGGGCTGGTAAGGAGTGGATATAAATGATTATCCCAGTCCAGTTATCAGTGCCCTAGTTATGAACGGACGAATGACAATATCAGCAAATTTATGCAATGACGTGCGATGGCGAGAGGTGTGGGCGGTGGGAGTGGTGTGTGGGGTTGGGGTGGTGTCTGTAGCGGTGCCAGTTTCAGGCCCCGGCCCCCATCAGACTGTGGCTGAGCAGGCGAAGAGGACATGCATACTTATGAGCTTTATGATCTTCTGGGACCGGTCGGGCTGGGTAGCAAGCTGTGATCTATGGTGGTGATAATCTTCAACAGGAAGAGGGACAAAACTGATAGAAGCTCAACTGCATGATCACGGTCACATTCACACACACACTCACAACACACTAAGAGAACAAAGGGAGAATCCACCCATGCATGGGGTGGACCTGGACTGCACTACACTGCAGAGCTGATTAAAATAAAAAGAGTAATGACGTTTCTTATGGACTAAACAAACTCAAGTAAATCAAATATCATTGTATATATTGAGAGAGAGAGAGAGAGAGAGAGAGAGAGAGAGAGAGAGAGAGAGAGAGAGACAGAGAGAGAGAGAGAGAGAGAGAGAGAGAGAGAGAGAGAGAGAGAGAGAGAGACAGAGAGAGAGAGAGAGAGAGAGAGTAGCGAGAGAGAAGAGAACAGAGAGAGAAGCAGGACAGAGAGACGAGAGAGACAGAGAGAGGAGACGAGGAGACAGAGCAGACAGAAGAGAGAGAGACAGATAGAGACAGAGAGAGAGAGAGAGAGAGAGAGAGAAGAGAGGAGAAGAGAGAGAGAGGAGAGAGGAGAGAGAGAGAGAGAGAGGAGGAGCAGAGAGAGAGAGAGAGAGAGAGAGAGAGGAGACAGAGAGAGAGACAGAGAGACGTAGAGAGAGAGACAGAGAGAGAGAGAAAGACAGAGAGACAGATAGACAGAGAGAGAGAGAGAGAGAGAGAGAGAGAGAGAGGAGAGAGAGATGAGAGAGAGAGAGAGAGAGAAGAGAGAGACAGAGAACAGAGACAGAGAAAGACAGAGAGACAGAGAGACAGAGAGAGAGAGAGAGACAGGAGAGAGAGAGAGAGAGAGAGAGAGAGAGAGAGAGAGAGAGAGAGAGAGAGAGAGAGAGAGAGACAGAGAGAGAGAGAGAGAGAGAGAGAGAAGAGAGAGAGAGAGAGAGAGAGAGACGAGAGAGAGAGAGAGACAGAGAGAAGAGAGAGAGAGAGAGAGAGAGAGAGAGAGAGAGAGAGAGAGAGAGAGAGAGAGAGAGAGAGAGAGAGAGAGAGAGAGAGAGAGAGAGAGAGAGAGAGAGAGAGAGAGAGAGAGAGAGAGAGAGAGAGAGAGAGAGAGAGACAGAGAGAGAGAGACAGAGAGAGAGAGAAGAGAGACAGAGACAGAGAGACAGAGAGACAGAGCGAGAGTGCGAATGCGTACGTGCACAGTACACAGTTTTTCCATATACATACAGTAAACACCGTTTGTGCCACTGTATCTCTACTGTGGATCATTGCAGTTTGAAGTGGGCCGATAAGAGAAAGAGGGGGAAACACAATCCAAGCATGTTGGAATACGTACCCTTTAGAAATCCTGCCTTTCTTCTAGGAACAGAATGGAGCGTAGCGTGGCCAGCTAAAGCAAGCCATTAAGGTTAAATGTTGGTGGGGGAGGATTCCAACGTTTATCTCTGATGGCGAAGAACAAAGTTCCCGTTGATTCAGGGGATTCTGCGATCGGATTTGAAGGGACTTCCCGGGAGCTTTGGGAGCTTTTTTGGTCCTTTGCCTCGTAGTAGTTTGATGTGCAGCAACAGACAGGTGCTAGCATAAACCTGGAGTCAGGACGACTGTCTCATCTTTAGACAGTGACTGATGCATGAGGATTTAGATATATTGAGAGATTACACTTAATGAATCCCCACAAAGCTGAAGGGATCGGGTCTAGATAGGTAGAGGATCTACGATGGGTAAATTTGCAAACATAATTTAGCCAAGATGCTTTGGTCTTATTTCAATGCACTATATATGCAATTATCCAGTGTTTCATATGGCTGGACAAGGCTCCACTTGAGTGCTCATAATGCATGTGTTATGTATGTGAAATGGATTACACAAAATATTTCTCTCTATCAAACTAATGTAATCCACCTTTAGAGTGGTGCGGTTTCTTGCACAATCTATTCAAAACATTTAACACAGTGTAAAAAGAAACCAATGGCTCCTGTTATATGCTGTTTTCTGACTGTACAACCTGCCTGCCACACACTGCTAAACTACACTAGATCTCCACTATATCCAACGGCTTATTTGCCTTGGCCTGATTTTTTCGCTTTGGCCCGGACATCGCCTGGAAGGAAGTCCAGGACCACACGGCGGTAAACGAAAGCACATGGCAGCACTGGAGATCTGATCGGGTCTAATGGATGGCCATCATATCCAGGGCTGCAGGTGGACCTCACCCCGGGCAGGCACAAACAGACAGACGGACAGAGCAGACAGCAACGAAAAAAAAAGCATGTAGTGCAGTAGGCAGAATAATGTGCCCCCAAAGAGTTCATACTTCTTACATACATAAACACACCAAGAACTGCATGTGGTTAGGGCATGGAAAGACTGGCTTTAAACATCTACGGTTCATTTGTGTCCCATGTGCATGTGGGCTGCTTATAAATGTTTACCCTTTCTGTCACTGGGAGAAGGAGAGAAATGTAGCTGGAGGATTATTTCCTTTAAAATGCTTACTCCCAGATGAGATTGCCTTTGAAATTAATACCCTTCAAGCTACAAAGGAAAGGCGAGCGCTATCATTTCATTATTTATTTCTTAGTGCCGCTTCGCCTGTCCTCTGTCAATGCCCTGTGCCGCTTTGCATTTGAATCGCTCCAAGTCGGGGGAAATTGCTTCCACCCAGGTCTGTTTATGAAAACACAAGTTTCCAAGCGGCTGCAGTGAATTTATATTTGGGTGCAGGCGTACACACACAGCGCCTCACTCCCAGGGTAGTGTGCCCTTCCGCGGGCTTCTCATGGTGGTTTGTCCCCTCTGGTTTCCATAGCGCCCACTGATTGATTTGCTTTAATGGCTTCCTGTGTTGGGCAGGGTTTTTAGGACCAACATCTGTAAGGGCAGATCTGGGCAGGCCGGCTCTGTTTTGCTCTGCTCCACTCATCTGCGGTGGGGTAAAGTGAAGTATCTGCCTTATTCTGTGGCCTGGGAGAATGACGTGCACCATTATAAAAAGAACTGACTCCATGAAAAACGAGCCCTGGGTCTCTGCACGGCCACAGGTCGCTGAGTGGATTAGGCTGCCCTCGAGGGGATGAAAGTTCAGCCTGTGATGTTGACGGGTGGGGTAAGAGGAACACTAGTAGCAGTGCCCTGAGCGATAAAGTTAAACTGAGTGTTAATGCCAAGAGCGCTTCGACTTAAAAGGGGGCTGCCCGCTACTATGAATCCTCAGGGAGTCTGAAGGGTTCAAGCACGGGTCAGGAGTGGACTTAACCACACACAGTCTGGCTGCTTTGCACCGCAGCGGGCACAGCGATGAGATCATTCCGTTAAGTACCATAGGAACAAATTCAACAAGGGCCAATCAGTGAGAAGTTTGCCCTTTGGTTATGAATCTGCCATAGGTTGAACCTACTTCATGGAAACCGCTCTCCCAACATATCATTCCCTTATCCTAACTTTATCCCAACCTGGGCTGCTGAGGCAAGGAAGAGCAAAGATCCAAGCCAAAGTATTGAAGATCAAGACGGGCCATTGAAGATCAAGAGTAATGCTACTGGGTGCACCTGCAAAGCTAGCGCTGGCTCCGAAACAACAAACAGCACAGCCACCTCAAACCAAAAGCCTCATCCCTGGCTTCGCCTCTTTCGGGTCGTAATCCAGGGATACAGTGGAGATCTGAGGGCCGGGGAAACTACCTTCTGTATACGCCACGCAACAGGCTCCCGGAGAGAGCTAGTGCACTTAGTAGCGTTTGAGGTCGTCTGCGCTAATTGCGACTGGGGGGGTGGTGGGGGCGATGATGAGCGAGCCTGCACATGGTAGGCTTACAGCGTACGGGGGAACGGGAGGGTGTCAGAAACCGGCAACTTTCATCCACGTGTGAGTCATCAGCATCTGACAAACACAGCTCAGCGCCTCGCTCCGCTGGCTCTCCCGTAAGCAGCGACTGACACATGAAAGACATGTGTTCAGGCAGTCAGGAGATTAGCAGACAGTCAGTCAGGCTGAGGCGATACTGCTGCTGTGACAAACCCCCTGTGACGCAGGTTCCCTCAGTCTGGGGTTGAAGAACCTCTCGCAGTGTGGACAGGAAGGCATGCTGGTCACGGTGTTGAGACTCCCAGCCAAAAGGTTCTCCTCTTATCCCTCGCGGTAGAGATGCGTAACCCCCTGCCCGCTTCTTAAAGTATACGTATCTGGAATTCACAGTGCGCTTCAGGGATAACGTAACGTAAGCATCAATGGGGGCACAGAGCCGCCGCCGTTTGAGTGTCTCTTCTTTGTTCATGCCTGCTTGTTGGGGAGGTTGTTGATGGACGAACAGGAAGATGGGACCTCCACGACTTGTTTAGTCATGGATTCTCAAGAACTACCCTGCTGGTAGTCCCCCCCAAGCCCACCCCTCACCCCCTCCATGTCAACCACAGAGCTTTACCTTTTCCTCTGAAGGATCAGTCACATTGGACAGGCGCCCTTTCTGTTTTCTGCCAAGAAAACAGAAATGGCCGCAACCACCGCTAGCGACTCCCTCCGCCACCAGCCTCCTCTGCCCCACCGAGAACCACGCCCTGGAGGCGGTGGGAAGAAGACAGTCAGGCAGGTTCAAAGGGACAGCAACAGGACCACAGGGCACCATGTCTGACCACTGGAGCATGATTGAGGCCATGCATACTTGCTGGGCTCAGAGCTTCTTTCTTTTTTTGTTCTTTGTGTGGTTACGTGTCAAACATATACATGCAAACACACACACAAACACACGAACCAGTGTGTCTGGCATGACCTCCTACACGCACGCACGCGCGCACGCGCGCACGCACGCACGCACGCACGCACGCACGCACGCACGCACGCACGCACGCACGCACGCACGCACGCACACACGCACACACACACACACACACACACACACACACACACACACACACACACACACACACACACACACACACACACTCAGAGCCAACAATTTGATAAATAAAGTTTGCATATGAAAATGTAATATTTAAACCAGAACTATGTAACTTTTATACTGCTACTATTTACTCAATTAAAAAGATAGCCGTAGAAGAAGGTTTTTCAAGAGTAAAACATCCTCATCCGGGAGGCAATCCATGCAGGGAACTTTCCACCTCAAGGCACCGCGAGTTTTTCCTTCATGTGCGTCTTCAATGCAATTTAACTTTTATTTTCAATACTTTCTTTGTCTCTCCCATATTATATCTCCTGTAATTTATTCAGCTGTTTTTGTCCAAATCAACTTACAAAAAAATGCATTTATATTGAAACAAAATAACTCACTACAAAGGACTACACAGTTCACAGCCTGTCAACCTCAATACGATCAGGGTGACTTCTCTTCAAACTACACAACGTCAACATCTGGTGCAGCTCAAACATACCGACGCAAAGGCCGAGTGTTGATTATACCTTTGCTATCTCGTGTGTCGTTTTTTTTTTTGAACAACGCTCTTCGTAGCGAGGACAGCACTTCCAGTCATGCGAAACGTGTTGAGAAAATAAAACTAAACAATCCTAGCATTTTTCCCTTTCGCCCCATGCCCAAGAAGGCTGTGTGTGGATCATTAGCCAGAGCTGGCCTCCGTCCAACCTAAACAAAACAGGGCAACAAGAGAAGCAGAGCCTAACTGCATTGCCTGCGGTTTTCCTGTGCAGGTCACAAGGTCAACTCAAAACTACCGGTTTCAATGAAGTCCTTACTTACACAGTGCCGCAAGAAAATATGAATTCCAAATGTTCCAAATGGGCTCTTTTTTTCCATTTCAAATTGTTAAGTGAAATGCTGGAAACTTCTATCTAATCCGTAAAGGGGCTTTGAAGGCAGAGGATAGAGGGTTTGTGGGTTTGGAGGCCTGGTCTTTGTCATCATTTGGATGGTTTATGTCAGTTCATGAATGGCTATCTGTTCACGTTTCATCTGCCTCTCTGAGAAAAAATAAAGAGACGATGTAGGCCTTATGTGTTTTCAACAAGTAGACCTCTAAAAGCGCCATGTTTTCTGACAGAAAATCCTGTTGATTGGGAGCTGTAGAATAGATTATTATAATTTAAAAGAAAAAAAGATTTTTCAACTTGCGAGCTCACAAAAGTTCTGAGAAGTGGTTGCTCAATCGTAAACAGACCACCATTTTGAACCAATAACATATTGCTTGGTAGGAGAACAAAGTGTGGAGTTGTGTGTCTGGTAGCAGGTGTGAAGTCGAACTCTCTGCGCTAATCAGATAGCTGAGTCAGGTTTGAAAATCTTGTTAACTGAAAAATTGCTGGTGATTTTCTCCAGAGCTTTCGCAAGCTAGCGAAAGAGGTCTAGTCAGCAAAAATTTAATCGGACTGAAAGTGGGTAGTCTGAATGTACATTCAGTTTTACAAAAAAAAACAACGAAACGAAACGAAATACAACGAAAAAACTTTTACAATAAAAAACAGACACTCACACACATTGAAGGAATTAATGCGTGCTTCATTTAAACAACATGCATGTGTATTGAGACAATTTTCCAGTGGGCTGGAGACGACACCACAATTTTCCTTATAACATGGCATTGAATATTTTTGTCTGATGCCTCTTTTTAATACAAAAACAAGGGGAGTGACAACCATCCAAACAGTGGAAACAAGGAGGAAGTTGCAGTCTACTATGATGGCCTTTTAAAAAGTTGGTCTGCGTGTGGGTATGTTTGTGTGGTGTGTGTTTGTGTGGGTGCACATTAAAAACTATATTTGCTTTAGTCCAGTGTGATGAAGCCAGATTCTCAAAAGGCATTCCACATTTCAAATGATTCAGAATGTGTTTGTATATATTTGGCAGTTTTCAGTTCTGCATAGAAATTAGAAGCAGCATGCATTAGAAGCAGTAATACCCAGAGTGTGTCTGTATATAGACGGTTTACCTCAGCCAAAAGCTCTATAGCAGCCTTCCTCTCATCCTTCCTGAGCTACCACCCCCTCACACACACACACACGCACGCACGCACGCATGCACAAACACACACATACACACACACACACACACACACACACACACACACACACACACACACACACACACACACACACACACACACACACACACACACACACACACACACACACACACACACACACACACACACGCACACACAGCTCCACCGTGTTGATGTGTCATAAAGCAGAGTTGCTGAAGATATCGGAACCCATACACACAGGTGTGCTTGCACACACACACACACACACACACACACACACACACACACACACACACACACACACACACACACACACACACACACACACACACACACACACACACACACACACACACACACACACACACACACACACAGATGAATACACACACACAAACCCATATATACCGGCATGGTGTAATGACTTTCTGACTCCTGTGGTGAACTGGCGATGGACCTGTTGAAACGTGCAGAGTAACTCAAGTGGTGGAAAGTACCCCTATGTGTCTGGTCTGAGATGGGCTCTCAAACACACACACACACACACACACACAATCATGCGCCACACACACACACACACACACACAATCATGCGCACACACACACACACACACACACACACACACACACACACACACACACACACACACACACACACACAATGGTACATGCATACGCCAACCTACATATACACAAAGACGGATCCAAGCACACAATTTCACAAACACGTACACGCCAGCACAAGCACGCACACACACACACACACACACACACACACACACACACACACACACACACAGACAGAACAGAACAGAAGGAAATACTGTGTCACAGGTTCACCTGCCCCAGACAGGCAGACGAGACACGGCGTGAAATACTGTACGACCCTGCTACTTCCTCTCAGATCTGCTTCTGATGCTGGCAGGAAATCCATGTGACAGTGCATGTTTGTTAGGTGGCTGTGTATCTGTGTGGGTGCGTGAGTGTGCATGTGTGTGTTCGTGTTGAACAATGTTTCACTCAGTGTCTTTTAGCAAATGAACTTTGTGTTTCCGACTGCTTCAAATGTTAGCATTGGGTATTGGCGGGGGGAGGGGCACGGGGGACGGGCCTTTTGTGTGTGTGTGTGTGTGTGTGTGTGTGTGTGTACGCACGCACGCACGCACGCACGCACGCAGCCTTCCTCTCATCCTTCGTGAGCTACCACCCCCTCACACGCACGCTCGCTCTCTCACTCACTCACTCACTCACTCACTCACTCACTCACTCACTCACTCACTCACTCACTCACTCACTCACTCACTCACTCACTCACTCACTCACTCACTCACTCACTCACTCACTCACTCACTCACACTCACTCACTCACTCACTCACTCACTCACTCACTCCACTCACACACACCACACACCACACACACACACACACACACACACACACACACACACACACACACACACACACACACAAACACAAACCTCAGCAAAGGGACGCAAAGGGAAAAAGCCCATCCAGGCTGTATGAGCTCATAAAGCAGACCTGTAAACTGTCTGATGGAAGTCCGGGAAGCCAGGGCCTCTCAGTGACTCTCACACCCCGCCCGTCACCTCTCCACCTCCCTCCCTCCCTCCCTCCCTCCCTCCCTCCCTCCCTCCCTCCCTCCTTTAGGAGCCTGGTCCTCCAGAGGGGGATATGGTTTTATTTGATCAGATCAGATGGGGGGGGGGGGGGGGGGGACATGTTGGATATCAAACATCCAGGTGGGATCCATACTGGGCACTTGTCTATAAAGTGGTTGTTGATGAAGCTAAGAGGCCATAGGGAGAGGTGGGGGAGAACCGCTAGCGGGATGAGGTTTTTTTTCTGTTTCTACAAAATCATAGGGGAGCAGGAAGCTTGTGCAGAGAACATAGGCTTGAAAGGTTTAGATCAAAGGCAAGGGAATTCCTCCTATTTGTCTTAATGCCGTCTTCTGCGGTGGATCGGAGGTATGTGAAGGAAATAAAAATGCCAGTGAGGCTTTGGAACAGGTATGAATTCAGTCAAATGATAATATTCTAAACAACTTATTGCTTAACTTAACTGATAACCAATTACTTATTATGACAAAAATAATAATCAAAAGATTCAGATTTTAGAGATTAATATATAAAGTCACAAGGCAAACAAGCGCAATTCTGGGTGAACCCGATTTCACTTGACAGTTTCACTT
>OLKM01001297.1:112248-134748 GCA_900291075.1 Melanogrammus aeglefinus | reverse complement strand
ACCGTGTGTTGCTTCCTTTCCAGCTGGGGGAAGGAAACTCTCCCTCTCTCCTAAACCTCGCCCTCTCTCCCCCCTTTCACTTCCCTTGCTCCATTATCCTGCAGTCATCACCTTGACTCCGTCTTCTCCTCCCTGTGCAGGAGGCCAATTCATATTGGAGCATCCCTGGGTGGAGCATGCGGTAATGCAGCGTGCCTGCATGGACTGCAGCCAGGGGGGTTGTTCTCACAGCCATAAAGCGCAGAAAGTGGTTACCAGCAGGGCTCCTCCATTATGGAAGGCCTCCCTCCTCTGGTCCCCACGAATCTGTCTATTGTTACTGCGATCAAACAACCTCCCAAGGTCTCTGTGTCACGCGCGCACAAACACACACACACACACACACACACACACACACACACACACACACACACACACACACACACACACACACACACACACACACACACACACACACACACACACACTGTCCTCTTCACACAAACATAGATCATCACACACACACACACCCACCCACCGCCCTCTTCACACACACAGACACACACGCACGCATACTGCTCTACACACACACACACACAACACACAAACACACACCTTTCTCTTCACACAAACATAGATCATCAAACACACACCCAATGCCCCCAACACACAAACAAACAGACACACACACACTGCCCTCCCCCCACACACACACACACAACCTGCCCACACACACACCCACACACACACACACACACACACACACACACACACACACACACACACACACACACACACACACACACACACACACACACACACACACACACACACACACACACACACACACACACGCACACTGCCCTCCACACACACACACACACACACTGCCCTCCCTCCACACACACACACAAATAAAATTGATGGTTGGAACGTGGCGGAGCCTCCTACATCAGTCGATGCGCTCCAGAAGCAGCGGCTTCCCAGTCCCATCAGTCTCACAGGGGTGTCATCGTAACTCTTCCAGGATTTGCATTTGTTTGCCGCAAACGCCGTTTCCCACCCAACTTTGTGTCACCTGTGGCTCCGCCCCCTCGTCAATACGGTGTCTCACTGGACAGAAGACAAACTGGACGGCCCTTTGTTGACATCATGTGTCAATATTTCTCTTCTAACAACTGCCGCGCTGCGATACACTGTGACACGGCGACTCATGCACGGTGAGGGTGAGGGTGTGTGCGTGTGTATCAATGTGTGTATGACAGGGGGGGTGTGTTCACCTTCATGTGTGTGTATGCGTGTGGTGTGTGTCTATTTACATGGGCATACTTATGCTTGCGTGTGCATGCTGCTTGCATACACACACACACACACACACACACACACACACACACACACACACACACACACACACACACACACACACACACACTGTATGTCCATGTGTATACCTGTGTGTGAGCGGGACGCCCCCGCTCCATGGTGTGTTTACACGGCCAGAGGTGCTGTTGTAATGTGAAGGTGACCATGCACCACCTGCCACTAAACGCCCCGGGCCAAGTTGACGCTTAGCTGCCACTGATTTGTTTAATGACAGTAGCAAGCGGGCGTGACACCGGTGTGTGTTTGTGTGTGTGTGTGTGTGTGTGTGTGTGTGTGTGTGTGTGTGTGTGTGTGTGTGTGTGTGTGTGTGTGTGTGTGTGTGTGTGTGTGTGTGTGTGTGTGTGTGTGTGTGTGTGTGTGTAAGGATACTTTGCATCGCATAAAATATGGTGACATTATCATCCTGAAGCACCACCACCGAGAGCTTCTCTAACACTCACTTTGCCTGGCTATTGGTAGAGAATGTGCCATTTTCTTTTAACGCAAATGTCACTACATTTCACTACTTCCACGGGCACAGACCCTGCAAACCATGTGATCTAAAACAGGCCGGGGCTCTGCTCCAGGTGAGCTGTATCGTGGCTTCTGAAGCAATCTCAGAAACAATGATAAGATATTTAATGCTCTACGCGCGTTCCTCCCATACAGGGGAAGGACAAGTAGCGCCTCAAGGCCATGCAGGAATGCCTTTGAAAAGTTTAACATTTCAACTGCTTTTCGGATCCCTCTAGAGAAGTATGGCCCTCATCAGTATCTACCATGGATCTCAAATAGTTATATTTGCATAATGGAGGAGACGGAAACCTAATCTAATTGAGTTCGGCTGTGAATCAGCATGGAATATGGTCCAAATCTGATCAATACTGGGAATTGCATTCGTCCAAGATATAAAGTCTGTATAGCGTTAACAAAACCAGCATTCATGTTTCACCAAGCCCGGAGGTAGAGGGAACAGGGGACAGTGTTTTGGATTTTGGAAGTAATAGTTTATTTCTTCCTCCTCTATATCCTTTATTTTCTAGATAAGCTCAACCCAGCTCCAGAGGTCCTGAACCCACTGCAGGCGGATTAGAGAAATGAAAAGCCTACTCCTTAGAAGTTGCCAGTTAGGGTTAGCTCGAGGTGGGTGAATGGTGTTTGTGACTCTGTGATCGACTCTGGTTTCTCGTAGCTATATGCCCATTGTCTGGGCTCAGCCATGGCAACCCTGACCGTGACCATCAGGTTATGAAAATGACATGGGAAGAGTTTTTTGGCCACTTTTAAAAGTATTTTGATAATAGCGGGTTCTTCTTTTAATATGACTCCTGCTGATGAAACATAACTCAGAGAATGTGCCCGTCTTGAAATGAATAACCAACCTGTTAAAAAATATCCACGATTTATATAGCGTAAAAGCTTACCCTCTACTCTCGGGTGCTTTCTCTGACCGTAATGCATTGGGAAACATTGCCACCTGGTGGTTGCAATGGGAAACATAGAACATGAGAAGAAACGCAGAAGGTTCCATTTACAAAACACAAAGCCGTGCCAATCCCCATTGATGCATAAGATCTTTGTGGCTCAGGGCTTGTCTGGGCAACCCAGCTGGAATCTGTTCTTCTAAAGTGTCGAGAAAATTAAATAATACCAAATGCCTTTCACAAATCCTATGGGCTCTCGGCATTTCATTCGTAAACATAAACTGTATTATATACTGATCATCACATTCTAAGTTTGTGGAGGACCTCCAGAATACAACCTAGGGATACATTTATTAATTATCCAGTGCTCAATATAAAGGATACTATGTAACTTTTCAATGCAAACAAAACTTTTGTTAGGGCATGTATTTGAAGTTATGAATAAAACACATTTCATCAACTTACAGGATTAAAGAAGTAACCAAGTGAATGTCTATTCGTTCACAAAGAAGGACCCATGTGTACCCTATCGGATCTAAACAGCGAGACTAAAAACAGGTAAAAGCCAAATACGTGGTTGGTTTCAAGTCAGGAGATCTTTAATATCAAATGGACACAAATGCTATGCAGTATGGACATAACAGAAAGGGGTCCGCCCATGATTCACAGCTTTACCTGCGTCCCCCACTCAAATGATCTCAGGAATCCGAAGGCCGACTTCATGTGCAATAGGCCTGCTCTCCGGACCAGGAGCCGTCGTGGAGACAGGAGCGCAGGGGGGAACCCGTCAACGAGTAGCCATCGTCACAGGAGAAACTCAGGTTTCCCCCCTGGGTGTAAAGTTTCCCATGCTTGGTGCCGTTCTTTGGGGATGGCAGCCACCCACAAGCCACCACTGAGGGGTGGTGGGGGGGGGGGGGGTAAGGGAAAGGTATGTCAGAACATTTTAATTTGTCCAAAATATTTTTTTACGTGGATCATCAATGTAACATGCTCATAATGTCAACCACAGTGTTTCCACGGTGATCAGCCCATGGCCGGTGTACCTGGCTGCAGGGCTTGTCGGAGGGCCTGGTGGGTCTGGAAGACCCTGAGCGTGTCTTCCGCCAGGGGCCTGCCCACATCCTCAGGAACATAGAGGACTGGGCTGAGGCCGGAGCCGCTGTTTGGCGTGCGGGTGTAAGTGTCCAGCAGATACTTTGAGTCGTACGTGAAAAGGGAGGTCTCGTTTAAAATGTCCCCTGTGAATACATGCATGGCTATCAGTTGTTTTTTAAGAGATGAAAGAACTTCCCCGGAATCTTGAGTTTTCTGAAATCATGTTCGGATTGGACTAAAGGTTTAGTCTTCCGCACTCGCGTGAAACTGTGTTTTTGCTTGGTTTCAACCGATTAAACAATGAACTCTTTAAGCCGACGCATTTATCCGGAGTTCACAATATAGGATGATTGGAGTAGCTACAAGAAAAGAGTTATAGTGCTGCACAACCAAGGTTAGAAGTAGGAATCAGAAATGAAAGGTTAACACACACACATGATGACACCAGAAATGCCGGCTAAACAAAGACATTCTTCATTCACTTACAGCTAGCTCCAAAGCTGAAGATGCTTTCAGGTGTAGCATTGGCTGAGGGGAGAACCTGCCCCAGACGGGTTTGCAGGTCATCTGAGAGGTCAGAGTTCATCTGGCCCAGCAGTCCATGGGTGTGGTTGGTGTAATCGGTGGGTAGTAACACCGTCACAGTCATCAAACCCTGGTAGCCACGAACCTCCAGTCCCACTCCAGAGGCGAACATCACTGTCACGTTCTCCGGACAGGGCGAGAACACAAACACCCCTAGATATAAGATGAGGAGACAAATGAGATTCATACTTACGTTGACAATTATTTGAATACTTAAAAAAATACTGTGTGTGAGAATCAGAAATTCCTTCTTAATACTGCCCCCTGTGGCCGCTAAGTGAACTGCAGCATGCTCAAGCTTCCGCAGTCAGAGTACTGGAGTGGGAGCTCCGTGGGTTAAGAAAATATCAAGCAGTGATCATAAAAAAAAAAAAAATAGAAAGTTATTCAAGAGCAGACATTTTTTCCATTTTTCACGCATGGATGTCACTGCCTTCGTTTCCGCTGGCAAACTGGCCTGGTTAAAACTGGCTGGTCTGCGCAATGGACCTAGTCAGGGACGGGGTACCGGTAACGCAGGCACGCAGTCCTGTACATAGTTCCTTTAAAACTTAAATTGTACCAATGGAAGAGGCCATAAAGAAAGTTATGCAGCTACATCGTCTCATGGCCAATTGTTTGTTCTCTGCCTAGTTTATGAAGTTTGGCATGATGAAAACATCCTCACTATACATTCAATCATTCACTCAAACAATGCAAGCTTTAGGTTTAATGGCAAAACCGAATATATATAGATAAGAAGAAGAATTCAACCCTATTCCTATTCGCACTACAACCGCAGAGAATATCGTGGTCACTGGTCGTCATGGCAACTCACCGTGAAGGTCCATCCAGTCCTGCTCGGTGAATGGCATGGCCCTCTGGTTCCGTAGCACCTGCAAGTTGCCCATCTGGCCCACGGCTAGACGCACCTCAACCACGTCTGAGGAGCCCTCTCTCATGGCCACAGCGCTGAGCCGCGTGGCCTCCCTCAAGGCCCCCGGGGGACCGTCGAGGAGATCACAGAGGACTTGATGATCACAAGCCTTCTCGTCCCCTTCTTTGGGTAAAAAACGATTTTTTTGTTCAATTAAAATGTTCAGAAAACATGTGAAAATGATGGACAGACACTGCGTTGACTCTGCGTAGTAACGTACCGCTCTTGAGCTTCACCTGCTCAGTTCTGACCTGAACACTGAGCTCTTTGTCTGGGGAGGTCACCAGGTCATACTCTCCCTTCCCGTTAAAGGTGTACTCAAGGTTGTCAAATGTCACAAAATTGCCGTCCCCAATAACCACACCTGTTGAACAACAAAACCAAAGCAACATTCAGTTCTGGCGATTCTTGTTACCTATTCAGCAAAGTCCCAAGTTTATATATAAATATTGATATATCTGAAACTTGGTGTTTTACTCTAGTTACGGGCAAAGCACAGCGAGGTTGTTGTGGCTTGACTGACAACTTATTTCTCAATCATTGAATGATAAGCAAGATCTATCCCATGTATAGGCAATTAAAAAACAAAAATTGAGAGGCTTCAACACAATTACCGCCAAACAAGTGAACAAGTGGAGAACTGATCCAATACTTCGATACTCATGTATTAAATGTTACTGATTATGGTTGTCTTTTTTCTTAAAGGACAATGAAACAATCCCTGTCCAGATTACTACAAGGATTAACGTTGTACAAGCTCTCCATTTGCATGTAACAAAGAATACCACTAACATCTTTCCAAACTAACCATTCAACAATGTTTTTAAGCGTAAAGAATTCTCAGAAAGTATGAGCAGGTGTAGGACTATAGTGGTTTCTACAGGCTTCAACGATTTACTTATGTATCCAACCATCTTCTAGCTCCGATCACTCGGCCAAGTAGCGTCTTCTAACCTGATCTCGGTGGTTCATATCTCCGGCAGTCCATGGAGGACCGGCGTGCAAAGTATATGTCACAGTGATCAGACCAGAGACAGCAGTAGAAGAAGCTTTGAACATCTGCGACCCAGTGAGAGAACCCGGGGATACGGGTAGCCACTCTGTAGGGGGGGGAGCCCGTTTCTTGCACTCGATCTGGGCTGCTGCCGCTAGTGGAGTCCCCGGTCAGGATCTGGGCCCCTGTCTTGTCGTAGCAACACTGCTGCCCTGATCCATATGTGGGACTGCGAAAGAAAAGTAGCAAGAATGAAACGTAAGAAACACACTGTATGCCATATTGGTCAAAATATATTATCTTCAATAATAAATCAAATGTTATAACCTGGCTTGAATGGATCTCGCACAGTGAAAGCTTCCAGGATGATAGGTGCACACACTGCCCTTGTCCATGTCACAACTATAATCGGCCTGAGACAACCAGGTGGATGACATTATTATCGCAAGAAGGGCAAATATTTTATGCTTCTACATGTCTAGTATTTGTAATTTATGCTCAAGGTTACCCTAAACTATATGAAACATAAATGATAAATGTGACCGCTAAACAAATAAATAATGCATTTGACAGACTTAAGTGTCACCCTAATGGATTCATATTCCTCTTACCCTTCCCCACAGAAATATTATTATTACTTATTTAGTTGTTAAGGGATTACTTGCTTGAAACCTCCCCGTGTCCGCACGGGCCTGAGCCAGAGTACAGGGACAGTCCTTGAGCTCTCCCAGGAAGTTGGGCAGGCTGTTCTCATAGGTGTCCCACTGCAAACACTTGGCTAGGGCCCAGCCAGCGGAGTCATCTCTGAAGGCCTGTTCCAGATGCCAGGCCAAAGTGTGGCCCTCACTCCACAGCCCCTGTACGTTCCTGGAAGAGCAGGTTTAGTTCACGGACAAAAAAGTAAATTGAGCTAAGTGTCTTGCTCAAGATTAGGTTGTTTACATCGGGTTTGAATCAAGAATCTTTCAACCCAGTAACATTAGCGTTGATAAAAAAAATGCCAAAGAGTAAACTAAGCAGACTATGGATCGTCTATGTCTGAAGGGATTGGTTTCATGTCACGTCATAATCAGAATTGTTTTGTTGTCAGATTGTAGGGTTAGGGCAGGGTTAGCCTTCAGACCCCTGGGTTAGGAGTTTGGTCATACCTTGCTCCATCTGCGTGGGAGGCCGACCGTACGTGAATACTGCCCAGCTCCCAGTCGGAGAGCGGCTTCTGCGTGGGCTTGGGGAGAAAGCTGAAGACCCCGGAGTTGGACAGGTTCTTGCCAAGTGAGTAGAGGTAAGTCCATTCAGCCTTTAAGGGGTTTGTGTTCCCCCTTCCTGTCCCAGGTGTGCTGCTCACCTCCCTGTAACCCCATAGCTCAATGTTGACCCTCTCTGCTGAGATGATCAGCGAGCTATTCCATGTCATCTGCAGGGCTCCGAGTACTGTATTTGGCGTGCCGTAATACTGCCACCGTGTGACGTTTGCCAGAATGGCCGTCAGAGCTGGATCCAGTATGCCAGGGTGGACTAAATTCCAGAACGAAAACAGCTTGAATTGAAAGTGCATTTGGCTTCCAAAATATTATGGTAATGATTGGGTGAATAATAGGGTTTTTATTATGTGAATAACAAAGGAAAACGTTACGATTTTAATTTCATTGTGACTTTACCAAAATAATGTGTTGATTTTCGTGTTTATAATGGGTTGACAATTAAACCCCTTGAACATAACAGATAGTAGATCTCAAATTAAGTACAAATAACAATTATGACTCCCTTACCCGAAAGATACTCGCCGGATCGGTCAAAATTTACTCCATCGGTTGATACGTCAAACGGCACCCAGCCCGTCTCAAACAGCAAAGGTGTGATACAATGGGCGTGTCCCTCTGCGTTAACAAACCCCTCGATGACGACCCCACCCTTATACCTGAAACAAAACAGGTTCAAGAGTGGTAAAGAAAGTGAGCAGAAGAGAGCAAGATTTTGAAACTAAACCACCAAAAAACCTTGATGGAACTTCCTAAAATCGAAATTGCCTCCTCTAGCGGCCTTCGTATCAAACCGATTTTCTCACAGCACATCTCGCTCACTACTAGCTGAGTGGTGGCTATGGCACTTCCAAATAACACTCTAATGATGCTCTTAAATCTAAAACCTACAGCACCTTTAAAACACTAGCAACCAAACTAGCAACCTTTCGGTTACAAGAAAACTGCTCTACCTCCTGAGCTAAGCCGACCCCGTATGCCGTACGTATAGCACATTCAGTACATACTTTGGGCCCAAGGCGCTTTACAAATTTAAACATTATCTTAACAGCATCTCAACACCACCCACCTGCAGTGGATGCGCTCAGTGGGTGGGAAAGTGATACTGGATAACGTGAAAACACTTCCACCCAACATGGAGGCCGAATATGGAAACGGCTGCAGACAGAATTGGTCGTAGTCTGCACAGCAGTTCTGCAACGACACGCACGTTGTGCGGCAAGAGCACTCCTCCCAAGTGTGCCCACACTTGCTTCTGCATGTCTGGCCTGTTCATTTCAGTAAAAATCAATTGAATATGTAACATGGTTTCACTCGCATGCATTCAACACAATAACGTTCCTCTCAACATAACGCAAAGTTTAAGGCCTTGCTATTTTATTTTAAGCTAATTATCTTGTCAGTTCACCAGCCTGATCTTGGCACCAGTTGAGAATTATTATTATTATTAAATTGTTTTTCAAAAATAACAATAAAGATGATTATAAAAGGTCTTAGAAACCTAAAACCTGTTTACCACCATTGAAAAATAGCTTAGTCTACAGTATACATTTAATGTTCTAAGCCTAGAAGTCATTTCAAAAGCTTACTTACCAACGGCATTGGATAGGTAAGTAAGAAATAACCCAAAGAGAAGGAAAGTTTCTTTAGACTTGAATGTCATCATCCCCATGTCGAGGTCTCCTTGGATTTTTGATTTTTTACAGCTACTTCACAGCTACTTTGCTGACATGCTTACTTGTCAGCAAAATGATTTAAGGCTACTTGTCTGCTAAAAAACGATTTTCTAATTTATGAGAGGGAATCTATTAAACGTTACATATTAACAGCAGTTTATACACAGGCCTATGATGAAAGGTCAACATTGACTTAGAGATGTATACTATTCAGCAAAACCCCAGTCAAGGGAGCGCAGAAACTGGGGGCAAGAGGACTCTGTTGAGTTTGACTCATATCGTAAACTGTCTGGCCAGCTATACAAGAGACAAAACTAGAAGTTATCTTGAAATATTGATTTAGTGTCTTTCTTGCATATATTTGCATGTGGGTTCTTTTCATGCTGTCCTTCTTTGTAAGCACTGGTGACTCTTTCAAAATATTTGTTTTAATATCAGTGATATGAGGTTACCCATGGATGCAGATTAACCTGCTAGATCCTTAAATAACATTGAATACACCTAAAAAGAGTATGATTTAAGATGAAATTGTGGTTTTCAGTTTGCTGACAAAGTTATCATTGGTAAAACCAACCCCACCATTACAAAATGAGCATGAGCAATCACAGTGAGGAGCTAAACATTTTGATGCCTTAAATGTATATATGTATAATAATATTAAAATTGTGGGAGCACTAACAGTTTTGATAGCTAATAATTTGAATAAAATAGAAGGGAAAATACAAATCCCATGTTTCAAAGAGTTACGTTAATCCACGTTTCCCTTAATTGAACAGAGGCTTATATAATAACGTGTTATGTTCAGTTTTAATTATTGTTCTTTTTTAAATATGAATGAGTTGAGAAGGGAGCGAGTTTTGCAGCCTATTTACCAGCAGAGGGCGATGTCGGCCTAACAACATTTAGCCACAACAACGCGAAGAAGAAGAAGGAGATGGAGATGGAGAAGAAGGCAATTCATTTCCAGCTGTCATCTTATTCAAGCCAAGCATAATAACAGTCTCCTTCTGCAGTCTATGTTATACGGGATATATAAACGCACTTGATTTTACATTTGCTGCACCGAGAGAAAGTGCTCTCAAACAGACCTAATCGTCGAGATCAATTGTAAAAGAGGAGCCACCAGGATAGTTCTCACTGTGCAACATCTCCTCCAGGTTGAAGCGCTTCTGATAGTGCAGCTAACCCCACAGGCAGGAGGATGTATCTTCTTTACACGATACTCGCCTCCTTGGTTTCTTTTTTTATTCTAAAATGGTTAAAAAAGAGAAGATACTGCACGGAGCTGAAGAGACTTGATGGAAAAACCGTCATCATCACAGGTAATGTTCACAACACAAACGGTTTATTAACAGCTATTAACAGAGAACATGTTCTTAACGGTATATAGCACTCTTATCATTGGTATCGTCATTCATTAGCTGTCACCTCAACGGTTCCATGCCTCAATACTGTGTAAATGCATGCCACTTACTGTCCACCTGTCTTCTTTTAAGGTGGAAGTTCTGGCATAGGCAAAGAAACAGCGATCGCCTTGGCAATGCGAGGCGCCCGTGTTATCATTGCATGTCGAGACACAGACAAGTCTGAAAAAGCGGTGAGAGAGATCAAGTTCAAGAGCCACAGTCTGAATGTCTCCCACATGGAGCTGGATTTGGCCAACCTACGCTCAGTGAGAGAGTTCTGCAAGAGCTTTCTGCAGAGAGAGAAGAGACTGGACATTCTGGTCAACAATGCAGGTGAGGAGAACGTCGTCCACATACATTTATGAAGGACAACGATATAGGTACACACACATACCATGTGATTACCAACCAAACAAGCTGATATCCGTCCATCCAAATGCATCCAATTAGGATGGTTTTCGGGGGTCAGGCCGAAAGGTTCTAGGTTTGAACCACATTTTAATTGTTAGTGTTAATTCTGGATAAAAGCATCTGCTAAATGACAAACTAGTAGGATGCATTCATTTCATGCATTCATAGTGGGAGAAGCGAATGTGCTGCTGTAGTCAAATTTCACTAGGTCATGAGACCTTAAGGAAGTTCCAAGAGGCCTTGACCTCTCCGATTGTGCTGATGTGATTGAATACAATAATGATATATTATACGATACTCATCACTTTATAAATACACTCATCATCATCTCCTTGCTCTACTCCCTAATCCTCCCTCCCTTCCTCAGCCATGCCCAGCGTGCTGGACTGGACGGACGACGGCTTCAGCATGTGTTTCGGAGTCAACCACCTGGGTCACTTCCTCCTCACCAACACGCTGTTGCCGCGGCTGAAGGAGTGTGCACCCAGCCGCGTGGTCACCCTCACCTGCTCCAACTACAAGTACCAAAAGCTGGACTTCCAGGACCTCAACTACAACCTGCTGCCCTTCTTCACCTACTGCCGCAGCAAGCTGGCCAACATCTACTTCACCCAGGAGCTGGCGCGCATGGGCGAGGCCAAAGGGGTGACCGCCTACGCCGTGCACCCAGGTGAGATGGCGTTGGAGCCCTAGATGTTCAGGGAATGGTGGTTCTGGTTCATTATGGCATGCGTGGGGTTGTGTGGCTGCACAGGATGCATGCAGTGTAAAGTGTAAAGGCTTAGTTCGGGTTGGACGTTGACGCAACACAATGACCACGCAGACGCTTCGACGGAGTCGTGAACCTGCTATGGTTCTGCGTCGGGTTTACATCGGGTTTACGTTAGCGGACCAACCACAGCCCTTGGCTGCGGCGTCACCTCTATGCAAGGTTAACATCTTTGGGAGGCGCACTCAGGCCCTGGCGGTGGACGCAAGGAGGCTCCGCATGGAAGTTATGGGTCCGTAAACCCCCTTGCGTTCATACAACTATAACTAAGCCTTAATCTGTTGGGTTGGTTCGGTTCCATCACTAAGGTCCTTTGTGAATTGAATGTTATTCATATTTTTTAGAGTGGCTCTTCATGCATAAGATCAGGCAGTAGGCGATGTTGACCATATGATGCAGATGGAGAAGCACTTGATATTGTTGTGTGAGTTCTCACTCAGACATAAAAAGGTCAGACATAAATGTATATAAACACAGATAAATTATGTTATGGTCTTCCATAAAAAAACAAGTGTTTACGATCTCTTGACGTATAACTAAAATGACAACCAGCGTAAGTCTGTGGTGTGCATGTGCTTTACATGAGAGCACCTTACGCGTAGCCAACGGTCCCCTCTGGTTCCCGTCATCCTCACACGTTGTCCTCTGTCGTCCTGTCCCCCCCGTCCCGCCGCCTGTGCCGCAGGGTTCGTCCAGAGCGGCTGGACGTGCCACTACTCCTTCCTGTTCCGGATGCTGATGCAGGTGGTCATGTGGATGTTCTTTGTGCCGTGCGAGATGGGCGCCCAGACGGTGGTGCACTGCGCCGTGTCGGACGCCGCCGCCAAGCACAGCGGGGGCTACTTTGTGGACTGCCGGCCGGCCGGCCTGCGACCCTTCGCCAAGGACTCGGGCGTGGCGAGGAAACTGTGGGAGGCCAGCGAGAGACTGGTGAAACTGGTTTGACGTTGGATCGATGGGGAGGATTCCAGAAGGCGGAACCTCGGACAAAACGTGTTTGTTTACAGGGCTGAGACTACGAAGGTGACACTTTTGTTGACCCCAGGTGTCGATTCAATACATTTTCCAGTTTGTTTTTTTGTCTTTGTTATTTATTGATCATTTATTTTGATTAATGCAATGGTTACTGTTTTACAAATATTTAGGACTACTATTTTAATGGTATTATTTGATCCTTCTTTGAATCTACTTTTTCCCTCCAGGGTTAGTCAAACATATGCAAGTTACTAAATGTCTGTGGAACAAAAGCAATCCATCCATTCGATAGTAATATAATGACACACTGTCGTGCCCAAAAGCCAATGCTTTCTGGAGATTATTCTGGCCATGAGAGGTCGCTAGTGTGCTAAGCTATAAAGTATCTCATTAAATATGTATACCACGATCCACCAAAGTTGATTGAGAGCGAAATCCCTGGGTTCATCGGGCCTGATTTGCTTTATCATGTAGACTCATGTCACAACATTTAGAACAAAAATGATAGCCGCAGTGAAAGTTTATATAGTGCAGGCTTACGTGTATCTGTGCCATGTAAATGTGTTGCTGTCAAAATAAATTTAGCAACAGTTCTTTTTGGGTTGCTGTGGACATTTGGAAACATTTTAACTCGTGTCCCATAAGGCCTTGCAGGCCAGCAGACAGCAGAACCAGCAAAAAAGTAGTCTGAAAAGTTATGTTTGAAATAAAACCTCTGGATAATCCAGATTACAAATGCATTAACTGACTGTCGACCAACGTAAAGGGATAAACTTTCTCAAAATTAAATCATATCCTAACCAGTGGACCTCATCACTTTATAAATTGAGGTGTTTGTGTGTATACCAAAGGCGGCTAGCATAATTTATATTTAAATCTTCAGTTTATTGATAACACTTTTAACACATTGTCTTGAAGTAAGAGAAATACGTGAAGCACGTTAAGAGAACAGAGCAATAATCCAGAGAATCTGAGACCTAGAGGACCACTAGTAGATTTAACACTGAAGAAGAAAATCAAACCGACATAGAAAAAAGAAAGAAAAGACAATGGAGGAACTCTCGGAGCCGTGAACTGCGGATCGACGGCTGACTATGGATTGGAACGAGAAAAAAAAACACCGGGAGAGATCTGGGGAAACCCTACATGAGGAAACTAGCCTCTGTATTGTCAGTGCAACTGGCATAGGTCACTGGGGAGAGAGAGAGAGACAGAGAGAGAGAGAGAGCAGAAGGGAGGGCAATGACCATGGTCTTGGAGCGATAGCACTTTCCCTCACTTTGTAGAAAGACCTACTGCCTTTACTGTGTCATCATACTCTGGGTACATCTAGTGCAAAAGGGGAAACCGCTTAATGTTTTCCCTACATCTTTAACTGCAAAATATACAACAAAATAGATTCAATGCTTTTTGTTTTTTAATCTTTCCTGATTTCTCCTTTCTGCCTTATTGAGTTAAAACACTGGAAGTAAGTAAAGGGATGCTGAATGGAAAAATACATGATTTCTTTAAAATTATTTTGATGTATGTTATCCATGGTAATTTGACATATGAATAGCGTCTTGCACATTGTACGCAGTGGATTCGATGTAAGTGCCATGAATCAGGGATAGTTAAAAGTGACCCTCTGATCCTTTTAAGAAAAGACCGCTTGCACCGACAACACAGGGCCCTAATAGAAAAGCATGCTAAATGATCATCAGTTACATCACAGTCATCCTCTAAAGTCATCCTTAGTGCCTATGTCATTAATATAATCCTCCATAACATCAATATCATCTTCATTATATCATCTTGAGACAAAAATAGCTATATGCACTTAAAAAGCTCAGAAAATGTATAGAGAAAGGTTAAGTATAACAGCATTCAGTAGAAAATAGCCCAAATGAAAAAGGGAAAAGCCAAAAAACATGTGTTCCATTGACGGTCATGCCATGTCAACAAAATCCCAGCTACAGTGCTGTTATATTTAGTGTGCAGTTGTGTATACTGTGTACTGTCTCGTTTTAAACATGGACGTCCTATTATACTGATCACCAAGGCTTGTTATCACACTAAGAAAAGAAAAGAACAACACCTTTATAATGTACATGCCGCTTGTTATATATTTTTGAAGGGGGTCGGTGAGGGGTCGAGGCCTGTTGACGCGCTAACATGGACACAAGAACGCCTTTTCGAACACACAACCATTGACCATGGAATCAGCAACCAGGCTCCACCCAAAAGACCCACCGCCAGTGGGCGCGTGACGTCACACAACTATTTGCGCAGCACAATAGATTGTTACCCAGCATCCACAACAGTTCAAACCTCATTGTGGCTTGAAAATTGTGCATTATGTTAAGATTGTGAAAACAAGTCATT
Organism: Melanogrammus aeglefinus; assembly: GCA_900291075.1. Classification (NCBI taxonomy): domain Eukaryota; kingdom Metazoa; phylum Chordata; class Actinopteri; order Gadiformes; family Gadidae; genus Melanogrammus; species Melanogrammus aeglefinus. The sequence continues at coordinate 119,530 of OLKM01001297.1, read as the reverse complement.
TGGAAATCAACGACAGAAGAAGGGAAAAAAAAAGAGAAGTGCCCATGGTGGTCAGCTCGATGAAGGTCAAGTCAACTCAAAACTTTGACTGTTTATACACAGAGCCAAGTCCCTTTTTGTTCAATTTCAAACAGTAATTGCACGATCAGAAGTAAAACTAAACCCAAAAAATAAAATAAAAAAAGGATTTGCTCGAATAAATAAATAAATAAAAGAAAAATAAATACAAACCTGAGGTCTTACCGCCAAAAGAAACCGCCTGTGCTGCCTCGTGGGCTGTCCTACACATGTTTTCTTTAAGTCCTTTCCACCAATAGTTACCACCAAGACACAGCACACTGCCAGTTGCACGCGAGTCAACCCACCAAGCCCTGTGATTGGCTAGCAGGTCTGTCAATCTCTACATAGCACCCTTGCCACAAGTGAGAACATAAAAAGGAGCAAAAAGAAAAGCTAAAAACACTTAACACGGCTCAAAGAGCATTTCATTAAAAATGTATGAGATAAAAATATATGAACAACACTTAAATCATTAGGATAGTAAGTCAGCAGGGCGATGGCGGAGGCCTGATGTGTCCTCGGAAATAAAGCCTTCCACTTCTAACTTCTATTCTCGCAAAACGCACACGCACACACACACGCACACACGCACACACACACACACGCACACACACACGCACACACGCACACACGCACACACACACACACACACACACACTTTACCTGCTGTGAAGGATGCACACACTAAGAGAGACACTTACCCTCTTCTGCACTAGATCATTAGCAGGTAGCAAAACCTTTCAACTCACAGTTCCAATCATGTTCTTGGAGGAAAATTAAAAACTGTCATCACCAATTTTTCAAGATAATAATAATAATCCAGAATGTCTCTCAGCACCAGTTATTGCACCGTTCGCCTGTGAACTTGGTATATATGTGTGCGAGAATATTCTCTGATCCTCGCTGGGACAGCCAGCTGGCATTGCGTTTTTCCAGCGACATAAATAATGTGTTAAAGCTATTTAAACGCTCTATCTAGGTCGGCGAAAGCGTTCACTGTAAAACGCTATCCGAGAGCATCAGTGGGGATGTTAAGGCGAGGCTACGATATGTACTCGCAGCCGAATAGGTTTGAAACATATTCAACTTTCAGATTCTACCACAACAGTGCTAATGGATATTTTCTAATCACTGGGCTTCTCTTGAGACGCTGTTCCGCACACAAAACAACAATGTTGTTAAAACTTAAATGACGAAGGCCTAACCCATCGCCCCTCATGTTCTACGTAAAAAAATGTTTACAATTCAACCGGGAAGACGCCAGACTTCGCTAGACCCATCTTCAGCAGCTGACATTGAAACCAAAAACATTAGATCCTTAAACCGAACTATTATAAGTACAATAACTTTAATACGAAAACCAGAGACGCAAGCTGTCCAATCTCTTCTGCACACACACTGAACACCCGTCACAAACCCCTTCCAAAAAGAACAAAAAGGTTTAATTGAACACGAGTACGATAATATAGGCTACTTACGAGAAGCAATTTACAAAAAAAACGTCCATATCAATTGCCCACTTAATAGCCACAATATAAAACAGCCACTATGAATACTGAGAGAGAAAAACATGCTTTCTTAAAAAGATAGAGAAAGAAAAAAACCGAAGATAATATTAAAATCTAAAAACCACTGGCATCAGGAAATCTGAATTATACAAATTACATATACAATTGCAATTGTGTGATGATGATAATATTAATCTTATAATATGAATAATACATAATGATAATATATTTGACTTAAAACTTTACATATTTTATTTCCAGTGCAGTGTTTATGTCACAAATGTGTTATGTCATTCACAGGGGAGCAACACAGGGGTTGGCATGGTAACATAGGAGGAGGGGGATGGGAGACCATATCTGGAAACGCACACCAAGATCACTTTTTTTTTTCTTTAATCCAACCGCCCCCCCCCCCCCCACACACACACACACACACACACACACACACCACCACCACCATCCTTCCGATGCCTCTCTGTCTGGAGTCAGTTTGAGAGGCACAGTATGTTGGTTACCTGGACAACAGAGGGGTGGTGGTTGCTGATGGGGACGGCGGGCTGGTGCAGTGCAGGGGGTTCACACAAGGGGGCAGTATCAGTAAAAGAAAAAGAGAAACGCCTGTCGGGGAGGCAGAGGGTGGGGTCGGGGATGGAATCCAGGCGTGGGGTTTTTTCCGTGGTGTTCCAGGAGGCAGAGCCACACATCCCCCCCCTCTTCCTCCCTATGGCACTGGACATTTTCTTCCATCCGGTCAGCCTCGTCTCTCTCTCTCTCTCTCTCTCTCTCTCTCTCTCTCTCTCTCTCTCTCTCTCTCTCTCTCTCTCTCTCTCTCTCTCTCTCGCTCTCTCTCTCTCTCTCTCTCTCTCTCTCTCTCTCTCTCTCTCTCTCCAGAAACACACCTCTGGCGGTCCGAGGTGGCGCTTGGACCCCTGCGAGAGATGATGATGGTCGGACGTCACAAGTACAGAAATACACAACCCAGATTTCTCAGCCTTATCTTTTGTAGCATGCAGACCTGTCATCACGGTCGAAGGCTGTCTAACCTATAACTTAACGTAAGATAGGCCTACATGAAGGGTTATAAGATTAGAGTATTGTTTGTTTGTTTTTGCCTTGGTTAACCCTTCTGAAAATAAAATACAGCCACATAACCACAAATAAAATGTACCCACCCCCAAAAATTACCCATGGCGTTTGACTAAATTAGGCCAATTTTGCGTAAGGTGCTCTTTTTGGATATACTGCTGTCTTTTGTTGTTGTCTGACTGTATATCGTACAATGTCAATCGCCGTTTCAAATAACCCAGGCTATACATCCAACCTTAGCAAGGGTTTTTTTTCTCCAAAAATTGTAATCAGTTGCTTTTCGAAGCAGAAGCCGTGCTGTTGACACCGCACTCGGACCCCCCCCCCCCCCCCCCCCCTCTGTGCGTACCTCACTGCAGCGGGGCGGCAGGCGCGCCCGAGCAGTGGAAGTGCACGTTCTGCCACCGGCTCTCGCGGCGGTGCCACACGCGCGTCTCCTCCGACTGGCTGGAGCGAGGCCGGCCCTGTCCGTCCACGTACTGGGTGAGGCGGATGTAGGCGATGCAGGCCGCGTCCTCGCCGATCAGGTGCACGTGGGGGTTGAGGATGGTGGTGTGGATGGGCTTGCTGTTCTTGGCCAGGACTAAAGGGTGGTGGTGGTGGTGGGAAATAAGGAGCCATTTGAACTACTTTTTGATACAAATTATTATTTAATTACTAATGTACGGCGAGGAAAGATTTGTGTAGCACAGAGTACCTCTGAGAGTTCAGAGCAACAACGTCGAGCGTTGATTTATCAAAATTCCACACCTAAATTTTTTTTTTGTTTCTGTTACCCGTGTCTTTTTGGAGAAAAAGAAAATTTGATGCACCAAACAAGCGGTATAATTAAGTATGAAACAAGTTAAAAATGTGTGCGAACAAAACAAGCTTGACGTGTATTTATATATTCAAAAAATAAGGAGAGAAACACTGAACTTAACTGAAATAAAAAAGGAAAGATTTCAACTTACGGTTCTCAAAGTAGAATCTCTGGAAATCCATGCCCTCCACAAGGTTCCCCAGGGCCTCTGGTTCGAACGAGGTCAGCCCGGGGTCACAGATCTTACTGGGGTTCAAAGGAACAGTCAGGCCTCCAGACACCAGCAGGGGGGGGGAAAAAGCTGCACGATCCCATCATTGTGAAAAACCACACCGACTCACGCGTATGCCTCAAAGTCCCCATTATTGACCGCCTCGATGAGTTGCTCCGTGATCTTGATGATTTCTTGCTTGCGCGCTGCGTTAAAAAATAACAAGTTATCAGAATCGTAACGTCGAGGGAAATGGAAAAAAGCGGAACTTCCGAAAACGGATAGTGACGGCATTACACGTTATGTCTTCATTAAATATGATTAGGTAGTAGATTAGAAATGCAAGGCCTCTTGTTTGACAAGACATGTACTCATAAAGTGCGAAAAAGCGATAATTTCATACACTACTACACTTAACCTTTAAGATCGTTATTAGACAATATTGGAATTGTTTTTGTCTCACAATTGAATATGAAGGACGGCAAAGACATAGCAAGGTTTCATTAAACAAATCCTGTTTGACTACTAATGAGCCAGCAACCCAGCCAGCATACAAATAACACCAATCTCGGGCAGTCTAAAACCATGTGTTGCATCCCATGCTGAACTTGATGCAAGGAACCTGAGGAACCCCATGCTCCAACCCGAAGCAGAATCAAACCAATTCACTAAATCTTAATATTACTGCCAATGGTCACGATACAGCGAGAACAGACACACAACCTCACATTCCACCATTCCATGCTGTCAATTTCATCATCTCTGCACACATGGGCCCACTCACACAAATACACACACACACGCACACGCACACACGTCACACACACACACACACACACACACACACACACACACACACTATGCATTATCAGTATTATCGACACACTCCAAGCTAAAATAGAAAGCCATGTCGAAGTGGCATCCATGGTGTCTGAGAGTGAGTCACACAAACACACACACACACACACGTACGCAGAGGAGGAGTGACACACACAGAACGAGCCATTATCTACACACCAGCACACCGGAATACCGAGCACATCCCCCCCCTCTCTCCCTGTTTGGGGGCGAGCGAGGGCCAGAGGAGGGTGGGAGGGGGGGGGTTCGGGGGGGGGCTCCATACTCACTCTGGGAGGAGGAAAGGGAGGGGCTGGGGGGGGAGCGAGAGGGAGGTGGCGAGGTGGCGTGCGCGGGAGCCGCGGCGTGCCTCGGGGGCGGAGCCTCCGCTTCAGGAGCAGCGGGGGGAGGGGCCGGGGCCGGCACCCTGCGCACGCTACTCACCAGGTCTGTGAGCCGTGTGACACTGGTGGGTGTGGGGAGGGAGGGTGGGAAGGGAGGGTGGGGAGGGAGAGGAGGAGGAGAGGAGAGGAGGAGGAGAGAGGGAGGGGGGGGGAGGGAGGGAGGGAGGAGGGAGGAGGAGAGGAGGGGGGGGGAGGGAGGAGAGAGGAGAGGGGGGTGGGGGAGGGAGGGAGGGAGGGAGGAGAGTGGAGGTTGGGGGAGGGAGGAGAGGAGGGAGGAGAGGAGAGGGTGGGGAGGGAGGAGAGGGAGTTAGGGAGGGATGGAGAGAGGGAGGGAGGGTGGAGAGGGAGGAGAGAGAGGGAGGGAGGGAGGGGTGAGGGAGGGAGGGAGGAGAGGAAGTAAGAGAGGGAGGGAGGAGAGGAGGGTTGAGGGAGGGAAGGAGGAGAGGAGAAGAAGGGAGGAGAGGAAGGGAGGAGAGGGAGGGATGGATGGATGGATGGATGGGATGGAGGGGTGAAGGTGGATAGAAGGAAAATAAAGGAACAAAAATAGAAAGGAGGACAAACAACGGGAGGAAGGAACAGCGGAGATTAGAATGAGAGAAACTATGCAGAGGAAGACAGAAGCCGGCGCCCCGTGGAAACGTAAATGACAGAAGAACAAAGATGCACATGGGCGGCTCCCGCTGGACTCCCACCCGCTGCGTTGCTTCGTTCATGAAGTGTGTGGCCGCGTCATTTAAAGACGCCGGCAGTTAGAGGCCTGATAGATTACATACATTAAGGGCCGAGGTGGGTGGGTGGGTGGGGTGTGGTGGGTGGGGGGCTTGCTATCCCAGTCGTCTCTCCTCCTCCTTCTAGGCCCCGGGGGGCTACTCACTCTGCATGGGGGCCGCGGGGGCGTGGGTCTGGGCGGGGGCGGTGAGGGCGGGAGGGGCGCCGGGCCCCCCTTCCCCTTCGGACACCGGACCGGGGGCCTTGCGCACAGAGCCGAGGAGGTCAGCAAACTTTGTGACCGCTGACCGGTCGGGTCGGTCGGGGGGTGATGAACCGGGGGGGGACAGGACGACAACGTGGGAGACAACACAAACAACAGACGTGAGGCGGCGGTGGAACCGAGACGGCGGAGCGGCACTTATGCACTTGAGGCGTGAAGGGGTTGGGAAAACTTTGGATTATTTCCGAGCACCCGGTTAATGGCGACGTCTGCCTGAAGGGCATCGCTCCGGCTGAAACCCAAAATAAACACCCCCCCGTGTCTGACTCATGCCGTCGCCGGCGCTGGAGGTGAACACACACCATGCCCACACACACGGGGGTTGGGGGGTGGGGGGGGGGGGATATAAACGGCGATGGGTGCATTGTTAAGTGATCCTTCCACACCTGCTCGGCAGAGGTTTGCGGGTGGCGCGTTGTATTCACGGGTGAAGCAGGATGAGTCAGATCAACGTATGATATGAGGGGGTGTTAGGGTGGTCGTGGGAGAGCTGGTTTAAAAAAATGGGAGTTCACGATGCAGCGGCAAGCAGCACAAAGATCTGAGGGAGACATACCACCCGTTGAAACCTTCCCACCACCAGCTGAGGATCTCAGATATTAGGAGGAGGGGAGTCCAGTCTTTGTGAGGCTTGCCGGGGAGTATGTCAGGGGAGTGGCGATGCACGTGAGTTGTGGGAGCAACTGAGGCAGTGAGTGAGTAAGTATGCGAGCGAGAGAAAAAAGAGACCGAGTTGTGAGTAGAGGAGATGAGTGCAGTGTGTGATACGTATGCAGTGAGAGAAAAAAGAGACCGAGTTGTGCGTGAGGGAGTGTGCGTGTGTGTGTGTATGCATGCGTGCGTGTGACAGCCTCACTATTAAAGGGTGGGGGTGGGGGTGGGGGGGGTGGTAGGGTCATGTGACTTACAGTAGGCAGCAGGTGAGGGGCCCTGAGAGGACTCTGGCTGGGAGCTGGTGCTTGTCTTGCTCTTAACTGGACTGTTCTCTATACTCTTCCCTGACATCACAGGCATGAATGTGGTGCGCACACACACACGCACACGCACACGCACACGCACACACACACACACACAGATACACACACACACACACACACACACACACACACACACACACACACACACACACACACACCACACACACACACACACACACACACACACACACACACACACACACACACACACACACACACACACAAAGAATGAGAAGACATACACAAATGTCAACCAACCACAAAAGCAACGCATAGACACCGAGCAGAGTTTGGAACAGAGAGAAAAAGAAAATGGAAAACATGGAATAAACAAACACACAAACATTGGTTGGAGATGAACCTATTCACCTCCTCCTCTCTTATCTTCCACCACTCCACATAC
>OLKM01001297.1:104748-107248 GCA_900291075.1 Melanogrammus aeglefinus | reverse complement strand
CTGGGGATCGTACTAGCAACCTTTCGGTGACAGGACAACTGCTCTACCCCCTGAGCTAAGCCGACCCCTTGACCCCCATGTGTAAAAGTAATCCTTTACACATTCAACAGCGCTTTTTCTTCATTTCCCCTCCTTGGCCTCAAATGATTTTTCGATGTCTATGTCAGTGGGCCAGGCGTTTCACTAGCTCACATTTGTAGGAGATCACGGAGCCTCAGTCCCTCTCTTCACTTTCGGTCCCTAGCTTCCCTTCCTCCCACGGCTCATGTCTGCTGCTTAGACTTGATCGAAGGCCTATGGCACGCTTCCATCCACTTTACATCCCCAGCATCTAGAATGGCTTCCAGATGCTGATGGTTAATCAGCTCTCTCTCCCTCTCCCTCTCCCCCTTCCTCCCTCCCTCTCTCCCTCCCTCTCTCAGCCGTGGGTCTAGCCCAGTGTGTCTCTGGCTGCTTCTCTGCAACATTTAGCCAGGAGAGCGCTCTGATTGCCAATTAGTGGGCCTAATGGTCTTCAATCCCCACTGCTAAGAGAAAGGCATGTAGAGACAGCATCTGACCTCATTATATACCTCCGAGAGTTTGGTTCAGACAGATGGATAAGCACATAGATTGATATACACATGTTTATACAATCTGCGTACATTAGCATCGCTGTATACAGAAGAGACATGCATTAAACTCGGAGAACAACCAAATAGTCTGTAAAGAAATGTGCCAGTTTGTTAAGGTTTTGCTAAAGGGGACCTATTATACCACCAGGTGTGAGTGTGATTAGCCTTCAAGCCGTTTCGAAAATCTGCCCCATATGACATCACGAGTGGGCGTGTCCACCTAGATCTGTGCTGGATAGATCAGTCTACCAGCCTACCCAGTGGACTGAAGTAAACGTTGCTCATCTATCCAGCACAGATCTAGGCTGACACGCCCACTAGTGATGTCATATGGGGCAGATTTTCGAAACGGCTTGTAAGGCTAATCACACTCACACCTGGTGGTATAATAGGACCCCTTTAAGCTATAATCAAGTGACTTCCTGCACACGCACACATCCACCAATTAAAGAAGCTTGAAGCACAGACAGACAGACACACACACACACACACACACACACACGCACACAAACACAGAAACACACACAAAATTCAGTCCAAAACTACAAAATATATAGATATATAGACACGTAGATATTGGATACTCTCATGCAAACAAATCCTACATTGAGGCAAACCTTTATAGAACATGCACACTCCGCACACCAACAAATGCATATGCATCACACCGTCGAGCCCATAAAGCTCCCACACCCACCAGGAGGATGGCATTTGTAGATGCCATCTCTGGTGCCCCTTTTTATACTTCTCCTTGGTCTCACTCCAAATAGAAGGTGAAGAAGAACTAAGCCCCTCTGGGTGACGTAGCTCCTCTACGGCTACGTCACATGACGTAGACGTCCCCCCCCCTCCAACACACCAAGTGAGTACAACGCACACGGTGCACGCCAAAACACACACGCCCACACGCCAAACACACTCATTAGCAAACAGATGTGCCGTGAGTTCAAACGATTTGGGTTGAAACCGGTGGAAGGAGATGGAGGAGGAGGAGGGAGGAGGAGGAGAGGAGGAGGAGGAGGAGGAAGGAGGAGGAGAGGAGCAGGAGAGGAGGAGGAGCAGGAGGAGAGGAGGAGGAGAGGAGGAGGAGGGAGGAGCAGGAGCAGGAGGAGGAGGAGGAGGAGGAGGAGAGGCAGGAGGAGCAGGAGGAGGAGGAGGAAGTCAGGAGGGGGGAAGGGGGGTGACATATGTACCTTTTTCCCATCCATTGGGTTATGGATGACAGTAGTCTGTGGCTCCTAAAGAGAGAGAGGAGGTGGAGAGTCGGAGGAGATAGTGAGAGAGAGGTAGGGGAGGTGGGAGTTGACGACATTAGGATAAAAAAAAAGGGGGCAGGAGGGGTAGAGGGCAGTGTGAAATATATAGAAATATACAGGGAGAGGGGGAGAGAAAGAATAAGAGAGAAATTGATCGAGGGAGAGAGTTGAGGGACAGAGATTGAGATCGAGAGAGAGCAGTATAAATGTTTGATGGGAAAAGAGAGAGAAGGACAAGGGAGAGGTAGTTAAGTCTGGCGTAGGAGTGATGTGAGATCCTTGCTGAGGAGTGGGTGGATAAGCTGAACACTGTAATTTGGTGTCAGGTTTTTTTTCTCCTTTTTTTTTTTTTAACGCGTGCACACACACCCATCAAACTAACGCTCAAACACATCCTTACGCACAGAAGGAACACAAAGGATATAAATTGTGATGTGCCCAAAGCCCATCAGGTCAAACACACAAATTACCACGTATACACAAACGAGAGAGAGAGAGAGAGAGAGAGAGAGAGAGAGAGAGAGAGAGAGAGAGAGAGAGAGAGAGAGAGAGAGAGAGAGAGAGAGAGAGAGAGAGAGAGAGAGAGAGAGAGAGAGAGAGAGAGAGAGAGAGAGAGAGAGAGAGAGAGAG
>OLKM01001297.1:99748-102248 GCA_900291075.1 Melanogrammus aeglefinus | reverse complement strand
GGAGTCCCCCTTTGCAGTCTGTCCCATGGTTTGGCCATTGACCCCATCTTTCCTGCAGCCCAGGTCCCTTATGTTTAACTGCTCACAGACCCGCTTCTGTCCAGGAAGCAACCACTTGCCCGAACGACCGTCTGGGACACATGAACATGAGATTCTTGGCCTGTGGTGCATACAGCTGGTGCAGCAGTTATTTTCAGGGCATAGCAAATGCCAAAATTACCAGAATTGCCAGCTGCGGTACGTGCCTTAATGGCCGACGTCATCGGCATGTTTTCCGGTACCAGAGATTTACGATTCGGCGTGGCAACGGCCTCCAGTTTAAAGATGGCACACTGACATATTGAAGCCACAGTGGGCTGGTGACGAATGGCAGCAAATGGTGTTAAGGCAGGGTTGACATTTTAAGTCCCGTCACTAAATATAAGGTTGCGTGTTTTTGGAGACTGTGTGTGAGTTTGTATGCATCATTAGCGATATGTTTATGCATATCTATACAAACACATACTTTTATGGATCGTTATCATGAACTATAAACATGCATGCATGGGTGGATCATTTATAGATTCAGTCGATGGATACTGTGTGTAATAGATACACTTCCACTGGCCCAACAAAGCAGAAATAAGAATCTAGTGTTTGTATTGTCTGTCTGACAACAACAACACTGTCGGTCCGAATGACAGCGGGTATGCAGACTCCCCGACCCACGATGGAGTCACAGTCTTCTACACAACTACAAGCGTCCTGACAGCACCTGCCACTGTGATGATATGTCCAGGAAGACCCCCACTCTCCACGCACGTTTGAGTGAGTGTCTTTTCACTTGTCGCAGGTTCACCGATCAAAAACCCAGATCCACATCAAGACAGACAGCTTAAGAAGAAAGACGCGAAGGAGTGGTGTGGGGTGAAGGGGGGGGGGGGGGGCGGTGTCAAGGAAAGCAGGCTGATCAGTCAGACGGACAGACAGACACACAGACAGACAGGGGACAGGTTGAAGGAAAATAAATACCTATCTCTTGTTTCTATGTTGCGGTAAGCAGTTCGCTTTTTTTTTTTAATGTTGATTTTATGTACACGAATGATTCTTGCCCTTTTTGGGTTGTATCTTCATTGTTGAAAATACACTATTGTTAAGTCGCTAGCAGCTCGATAAAGTTATGTAAAAACACGATGTAGCGAGAGGGGGAGACGGTAAGTACCAGAGCAGGAGTCGGGACGTTTCCCTTTGGGCTGGTTACTATGCTGTTCTTGGTGCTGTTTGTCTGGGGCTGTGCCGGAAAGGAAGAGAGAGGGGGGGAGGAAGGACACATTACAAAACCAGAGTGCTCAAAACAAGAGGTTTCAGGTACGTGCAGACGTGCAAGGATATGCGACCGTGCATGGTGGTTGTGTTTTCGGTTTGTGTTCTGTGTGAAGGGGCAGATGGGGCCGGGTGTGTGATATAATGGAACTCACAACACTGACTAACAGTCCTGTTCCCCGAGGGGCTGTTATCACCCCTGTGATGATGTTGAGACATCGTCATGTTGTACTGCGCTTTAAGGCCTGGGACCTGAACTGTGTTAGGGCCTTGTCAAAAAGGCATGTGTTCATTTAGGACTGTATTGACGCCAGTTTAGCGATGCCATTTCGATGAATGTCACCGAGTTTAGAGCCAGTTCAAAGGCACCCTGGAATATGAACAATCAAAGCACTTTATTTTAATCCAATCGAATTGGGGGTATCTACGTCAATGGGAAAATTGTATCCTGTAAACTATAGGTGTGGGTTTCAACTGAAGTGAAAATATTTCAGGTTCATGTTCATGTTTCCTGCCCACACATCAAAGTATTTAATTACTGATTTATCTCTACCTTCCCACGGTTAGTACCAATTAGCAAATCCAAAGAGTCTAAATTCTACGAAGGACTTGTACTTCACTGAAGGGTTGTACTTTTTCACTAACAAACTCTCAATCTCCAAAGATATCATATCCTTTATTGATGGCATATATTTGCCACACTGAATTACATCATGATGAGCAGCAGTAGGCAACAGTGCCAAGGCCAGGACTGAATCTGAAACAGTGCCCCCAGTGGTTTGGTAGGTTATATAGAGGTCAAATAAAGAGTTGAAGGAATCAGGAGGGACCCTTCAGAATTTGAAAAGTGTGTGGAAGTGAGTGTGTGATAATGCTGCGTGTGTGTGTGTGTGTGTGTGTGTGTGTGTGTGTGTGTGTGTGTGTGTGTGTGTGTGTGTGTGTGTGTGTGTGTGTGTGTGTGTGTGTGTGTGTGTGTGTGTGTGTGTGTGTGTGTGTGTGTGTGTGTGTGTGTGTGTGTGTGTGTGTGTGTGTGTGTGTGTGTGTGTGTGTGAGTGAGTGAGTGAGTGAGTGAGTGAGTGAGTGAGTGAGTGAGTGAGTGAGTGAGTGTGTGTGTGTGTGTGTGCTCTGTGATTTAGGGTACATTAAAATGGATGGATGGAATAAGATGAAAAGCCAGGACTAGACGGAGCAGAGACAA
>OLKM01001297.1:84748-94748 GCA_900291075.1 Melanogrammus aeglefinus | reverse complement strand
TGCTGTGCTTTCTCTTCCTTGCCCAAGATGCAATAACACTTCATGCATGATCCTCCGGAGATAAACGTATGAGCATATCCAACCACTGTGTTTTATGGGATGTATTTCTCATTGATGTCGCAGTAATTCCAGTTTCCCCCAATCCTGCCCCAACCCCCTCTTCCTCCCCTCCTCCTCTTCCTCCTCCCACCTCCACGACAGCGATAGATGCAACGAGAACTGGGGCTATTTCAGGCGCTGAGTGCAATTCCAAGTCTAATCACATCCAATCACATCAGCACCGCCGCCATCTTACGTCAAAACACTATTCTTGGCATTTATTCTCTCTCGGTCTCTCTCTGTTTCTCACCCTGAATCTATCTCACTCACAGTCACAGTCACAGTCACACACACACACACACACACACACACACACACACACACACACACACACACACACACACACACACACACACACACACACACACACACACACACCTTCTCCCAACCTCTCTCTCTCTATTCTCTCTGCACACTGTTCTCCCTCTCATCTTCTCTCGCTTCGGTAGGTATGCGTCACTTTCCCCGGCTCCCGCGGCCAACACAGCAGGAGGCGGTGGTCCATTCTCCCCAATGCCTTGAACCTCGTTACTGTTCTCAAACACACTGATCTCATGGGGGGGAAGGGTTGCAGACCGCAAGGTGGGATAAAGCACATCTCTGGGCCTGGGACAGGTGGTGGTGGTTTGGAGGTGGGGCAGGGGGGGGGACGGGGGACGTATAGATGTGCAAAGAGAGAGGGTAAACATCACTACAATGTAAAACAAGAAGAGAGAGAGAAATAGAATGTGTGTGTGATAGAGAGAGAGAGAGAGAGAGAGAGAGAGAGAGAGAGAGAGAGAGAGAGAGAGAGAGAGAGAGAGGAGAGAGAGAGAGAGGAGAGAGAGAGAGAGAGAGAGAGAGAGAGAGAGAGAGAGAGAGAGAGAGAGAGAGAGAATGAGAGAGTGAATGAGTGAGGGAGGGACATTTTGAGAGAGAGAGAGAGAGCGAGAGAGAGTGTAAGTGTGTGTGTGTGAGTGAAAGAGAGAGACAGCGAGTTGGAGAGAGAGAGAAAACAAGGGAGAGTAAGAGTGTGAGAGTGTGAGAGAGAGAGAGAGAGAGAGAGAGAGAGAGAGAGAGAGAGAGAGAGAGAGAGAGAGAGAGAGAGAGAGAGAGAGAGAGAGAGAGAGAGAGAGAGAGAGAGAGCGAGAGAGAGTGTAAGTGTGTGTGTGTGAGTGAAAGAGAGAGACAGCGAGTTGGAGAGAGAGAGAAAACAAGGGAGAGTAAGAGTGTGAGAGAGAGAGAGAGAGAGAGAGAGAGAGAGAGAGAGAGAGAGAGAGAGAGAGAGAGAGAGAGAGAGAGAGAGAGAGAGAGAGAGAGAGAGAGAGAGAGAGAGAGAGAGAGAGAGAGAGAGAGAGAGAGAGAGAGAGACATTCAGGACATTGCTGCTGGGACGGTGTATTCAGCATCTGTGGACGGTGTAAGGAGACAGGACACTTTACATAATAATTATTAGTACTGAGGAGAGAACAGGGTGTGTCAAAAGCATGCACACTCCTTCTTTGGACAAGATAGAGAGAGTAGAGAAGAGAGGGAGAGAGGAAACAGGACCTGAAAAAGACTGGAGCGAAAATAACCTTTCGTTAAAGCGAATAACAGCCTTACCAACAGATAGACCCTTCTGGAGAAAAAGACACAGTTCTTGAATACATGTACACTGGAATGAACAAAAACACACATAAAGGATTCCATTGGACCGTTCGGCAAGTAATCCATGGCAACCTGCAAGGTCAAAGGTAACTTAGAAGAGAGGAGGGGGGGGGGGGTGCTCCTTACCTTGGCACAACATACATGAAGCAAGAAGAGAGAGGAGGAGAAGTTAAAAGAACATGATAGGAAACATGGAAAAGAGTGAGAAAAGCTAAAGGAAGCTGCTACATAGGAAGCTAGGAGGGGCAAAGGTCAACACGATCAACCAATCAGATCCGGAGGGATACGCACAATAAGACACGCTGTCATTGTGCTTGAGTGTTTTATGAGCAGGTGGACATATGGACAAAACAGTACATGTTTGTCTTTGGCTTTTTTAGGGTGTATGCAGTGTGTGCTTATTCATGCATGTATTGTTGACACATGTAATACACTTGAGCCAACCTATTTCACTATGTTTTATAAACGTGTATATCATATGGTATCTCTTCACTATCTTATTGAAAATCTAAAGATGCAGAGAATTCCCCATGCACTTCTAAAGTTCAAACTTCGCAGGGGAAGATCTTTGAACAAAGTTTTCAGACATCCATATCTGACTGAAAAGATCATTTGAAAAGATTTCTAGTTGAAGGTTAGTCTTGTTTGGAGGAGCTGTGCGTGATAACCTTCAACAGTCCAGTTTACTGAATATAACATTTACAGTATATGGCATCAGAGATAATGTTGTGTTCGTAATAGTGTGTGCAAGCACAAAGCCGGGTCGGAGCTTTCAAGGCCTGTCTGAAAACTGCAAGTTGAAGCATCTCATATACTGCAGTGGTATTCATCTCACATCTCAATCGAAATGTCTAAATATAACACTTTTTTTTTACGATCAGCAGCACTTTGGCAATTTCCCTACACTAAGCCGGCCTTCACTAACTATAGTTTGGAAATGGACCAAAATATATAAAATATTGAAGTTTGTCTCAATCTCATTTGTCAACAAAACAATGAGTACAACCACTGCAGTGCTTTTTTTTTTTGAGGCGAGCAAGCTATGAATAATTTCCAAGATGAGATTTTTCAATAAAATTGCAGTTGCACTTTACCCCTGACGTTTTACCAGCGCCACACTCCATTTCCTGATAAAGCCCTGTGCGCGTGAACTGGTTCATCTACCAGTTTGTTCATCTGGGTTTCACTGTACATACGGGGGGTGTTGTCTATCAGCATTGAGCCTCTATGTACGCGCGTGTGTGTGTCCAGTACAAGTAGAAGAAGTGGAAGTATAAGTAGTAGCAGTAGCAGTTGTAGTTGCAGAGCCCTCCAGCCAGGCAGCGCTTTAGCGAGCGAGGGGACATTGATGCGGATAGGCAGGGCACTATGAATATTTGATCGGAGAGAGTGAGGGAGAGGACAACAGAGTCTTGGTTGAAAACACGGAGAGCAGAACAGCTCCCTGTTCTAGTGCTGGTTCGGCATCCACGGCCCCCACACACACACCCATTAAGCCACCTGCCCGTATGAATTGTATTGGTTTTATTTTTGTTTGTTTTTGGATGTAGCTTGTATTTTTCATTCATATTTCATGAGAATCTTTACAGGGTAGAATAGTTTTGAATCTCAACGAGACTTCCTCGTTAAATTTGAATAAAAACGCGACCCACCCAACGGGAGGGTCACTGAGGAGAGAAATCGTGCAGCTGTGATATGGAAAAATGTTCATCCAAAGAATGCTGGACTCGAGGAGGACTACCATGTAATGACGGCTCTCTGTAATGCTTGAATTATGTATTAATATCATGTGCACATCTGGGAAACACTTCTACTCAAACGGGAGGGTCGGGGGGGGGGGGTTTGGCTGCGTTTCCTGAGAAATCAACCAGTCTTGCATTTTTACACAGCATTATCAACCGTGCACCAGAACCCCCCCCCCCCCCTTGCTTGCAGCAGCGCATGCACTAGGCCAGTGCTTCATGCAGCATTCACTGGACAGCACGCGGGTCGTTCCATTCGATTGAGTAAAGGGGGTGGGCACGTTTCATCTTCCTTATCAGTACAGATAAAGAGACAGAGGCCGATAGGAAGAAAGAGACTGAGAGATCATGTGAAAAGGAGGCTATGTGTTGAAGACCACATGTGGGAGGTGAAGAAAGAGTAGTGAATGAATGAATGAACCCAAAAGATTATGGGTATGAAAGAACGGCAGAGAAAGATGAATCCAGAGAAATGCATGAGTAGTATAGGGGTGGAACAGAGGCCGTGAGGTCAGAGGTGACAAATGGGAAGGGAGACGGAGAGAAAAAAATAGAATGGAAGAGAGTTAGAAGCCATAGTGAGTGATGCTGGGCACAGGCAACTGCCTAACCAGAGTAGAGAGAGAGAGAGAGAGAGAGAGAGAGAGAGAGAGAGAGAGAGAGAGAGAGAGAGAGAGAGAGAGAGAGAGAGAGAGAGAGACAGAGACAGACAGACGACAGACAGACTACAGACAACAGACAGACAGACATACAGACAGACAGACGTACAGAGAGAGAGACAGAGAGAGAGACAGAGAGAAGAGCAGAGAGAGAGAGAGAGAGAGAGAGAGAGAGAGGAGAGAGAGAGAGAGAGAGAGAGAGAGAGAGAGAGAGAGAGAGAGAGAGAGAGAGAGAGAGAGAGAGAGAGAGAGAGAGAGAGAGAGAGAGAGAGAGAGAGAGAGAGAGAGAGAGAGAGAGAGAGAGAGAGAGAGAGAGAGAGAGAGAGAGAGAGAGACAAGGCACTGCAGATGAACCAATGGGTGCGCGGTGGGGAGGTGTAGAGGACAGGTCTGCCATCATGCTCTGAGCGTCCATGCCAGGAGAAACAGGGGGGGGGGGGGACAGAAGAGGATGTGGGAGGTGAGGCGGGATCACACCCTAGGCGTGTCCGGAGCCCCCCAGTGCTACCTTGTTCCACCAGCCCTGCGGTGGTGCCGGCGGCGGCAGCCACCGCAGCCGCCGCTGCCGTGACCGAAGCTGGAGCGGTGGACTGTCTGCTGCCAACTGTTAGTGTCCACGACACCAAGAGAGAGAGAGAGAGAGAGAGAGAGAGAGAGAGAGAGAGAGAGAGAGAGAGAGAGAGAGAGAGAGAGAGAGAGAGAGAGAGAGAGAGAGAGAGAGAGAGAGAGAGAGAGAGAGAGAGAGACAGAAATAGAGAGATACCCAGCCACAGAGAGAGAGATAAAGTGAAAGGCAGAGATGAAGGTAAAAAGAAGATGGAAGGAAAAAAGGAAAATGAAAGAGGAAGTGAAAGAGGAAGAAGAAGAGAGGGGGAATCGAGAGAATGGAAATGAAAGGGCATAAATAAAGTTAACAAGAAAGTTAATAAGATGAATAGAGTTGATCAAATAAACGGTGGGAGTGTGTGTGGATTGATATCCCGGTGAAAACACAACACATAGGCGTGTGTCACACACAAGAAGCACAGTGCCGACATGGTAAATTAATGTTGGATTGTGTTGAGCTAATACATCCTCAACAATTGATTGGCGACCTCTCTCTCTCTCTCTCTCTCTCTCTCTCTCTCTCTCTCTCTCTCTCTCTCTCTCTCTCTCTCTCTCTCTTCTCTCTCTCTCTCTCTCTCTCTCTCTTCTCTCTCTCTCTCTCTCTCTCTCTCTCTCTCTCTCTCTCTCTCTCTCTCTCTCTCTCTCTCTCTCTCTCTCTCTCTCTCTCTCTCTCTCTCTCTCTCTCTCCCCCCCTTATTGCCTGCCAACCTCATTGGCAGGGTGACCCTACTTGAGTAACAGACCACTTCTGAGGAGGTCAACAGTGAGAGAAATGTGATTTGAAGGTGGTCTGAGAGCATCCCCCACACACGTGTGTGTGTGTGTGTGTGTGTGTGTGTGTGTGTGTGTGTGTGTGTGTGTGTGTGTGTGTGTGTGTGTGTGTGTGTGTGTGTGTGTGTGTGTGTGTGTGTGTCTGTGTGTGTCTGTGTCTCTGTGTGTCTGTGTGTGTTTCTGTGTGAGTAACAGAGAGATGAACTGCTGTGAATTTTCAGCCCTGCAGTCTCCTTCCAGATATGCTTTCATTGTCCATAGGATATTACTGGAGCAAGCCAAATCTCAGAATGCTTTTTATACACACGGTCAAAAGCTAACCGAAATACATAGAACCACAGATACAAAATAAACAGACAGACTCAATGACAGACTCATAGTGTCACTGAGTCACTCAACAGAGTTAACCATTTTCTTAAAGAAAAAGCCCTCATGTAAAACTTATTTATTCTATATTCATTTATATCTACCACTTTTTTTTTGTCTTCCACACCTGGGCGATTGTCCATTTCATGCATCCAACACTTACAATCACACTCATCAAACACCCAACTCCCACTGTCTTTTTAAGCGCCAATTCAAAGAAAAAAAAAAGAATACATTTATTCTAAGGACTATTTAAAAAGGTTCAAAATGAGCGGTTGGATGGAGATGGTTTTGTGATGATGTCAGGTAAAGTGGCTAAGCGTCGCCCTTACCAGAGAAGTTCCGAGACACCAACATGGTAGTGAGAATGGCGCCCTGTCGAAAAAAGAATCAGTGACATGTTAGGATTGTTACGTCATGTTGTCTATCACAACCTGTGTTTTCACTAAAGAACACACGCAGAGATGAACAAGAGACCAGGGCAAGAGACGAGAATAAGGTATTTTACTCTATTACTTTAGGACAGTAGCCGCAAGTTACATCTTACACTTAATGTGGTAATCACACCCTGACACACACACACACACACACACACACACACACACCTTGAGTTTCCTCCTGGCGTTGAACTTCTTCAGGCACTCCACGGTCTCCTGTCTGTGCATCATGGAAGCCACCGTGGAACGTTGCTGCAATGAGAGGAGGAAGAGGTGCAATGATACATGACAGACAGCAATTCAAAACATCCCAAAACATGACATCTGCTTTATGTCCCTATCCATTCTTGTGAACGTGTGTGTGTGTGTGTGTGTGTGTGTGTGTGTGTGTGTGTGTGTGTGTGTGTGTGTGTGTGTGTGTGTGTGTGTGTGTGTGTGTGTGTGTGTGTGTGTGTGTAGGTGTGTGTGTTGTGTGGTGTGTGTGTGTGTGTGTGTGTGGTGTGTAGGTGTGTGTGCGTGTGCGTGTGTGTGCATGTGCGTGTGCGTGTGTGTGTGTGTGTAGGTGTGTGTGTGTGTAGGTGTGTGTGCGTGTGCGTGTGTGTGCGTGTGCGTGTGTGTGTGTGTGTGTGTGTAGGTGTGTGTGTGTAGGTGTGTGCGTGTGTGTGCGTGTGCGTGTGCGTGTGTATGTGCGTGTGTGTGTGTGTGTCCAAGCGCTTTGGATGAGTGTGCTAGGATCGGTTGCATAACGTCATCCAAATGAACGCCATGAGGTCAACATGAATCAATCTGCCTGTCTGGGGTCCATCTGCCTGAGTTTCTGTCTCCCTCAGGGCTTTTGTGGGGGTCCGATCAAAGAGATCGTCAGCTGACTGCTGCCCGTCTTTCTGTCCGTCCGTTTTGCACTTCAGTGGATAGACCCCCAGGTGCGGGGGGAAAAAAAAAAAGGATGAAATGCCCCAAGAAAGCGTGGCCCTCGGGGGGGGCCTCGACGTCGAGGCCTGGGGTCTACAGAACCGGCAGTCACTCCCAGCCCCCCACTGAGCACAACACGCTTGATGGCTGACATGGTCCGCTGCGGAGATAGGCGGAGCGGGCTTGGGGGTGTCATGGCGTCCATGAAGCCTCACACCACTGACGGTCGCACAGTCGCCGCGCCAGCACGGTTTAGCGCGCGTACAGAAACGTGCGCACCGTCTCCGGTGTCCATCTGTCATCCCTTCTGGTCTTTCTACTCGTCTGCCTCTATCTGTCTGTCAACCCAGCTTTGGATCCGTCTGTCTTGTATGTCTGTCTGTCTCTTTACCCAGCTATATGTCCGTCTGTCTGTATACCCCTCTATATGTCTCTCCGTCTGCTTACGCAGCTATATGTCTGTTGGTCAGTCTGTTCCCCCGGCTGTCTACCAGTCTGT
This sequence comes from Melanogrammus aeglefinus, assembly GCA_900291075.1. Classification (NCBI taxonomy): domain Eukaryota; kingdom Metazoa; phylum Chordata; class Actinopteri; order Gadiformes; family Gadidae; genus Melanogrammus; species Melanogrammus aeglefinus. The sequence goes on along the minus strand of OLKM01001297.1, from coordinate 87,028 downwards.
CCACCCAGCCGTCTGGTGGGGTGTGGCGGGGTACTTACGCAGACCCATGGGTGTTTGAGGGCCTCCTGCGCGGTGATCCTCTTGGCTGGGTTGATGGTCAGCATCTGGTTGATCAGGTTCTTGGCTTCGGGGGTCACCGTGTCCCACTCAGGAGACGGGAACTACAGCGACAGACAGAGCGAGAGTCAGACAGACAGACAGACAGACAGACAGAGCGAGAGTCAGACAGACAGACAGACAGACAGACAGACAGACAGACAGACAGACAGACAGACAGACAGACAGACAGACAGACAGACAGACAGACAAGCTTTACTTCATACATAGGAACGCCCACATGTTTTGAGTAGTAATGATGCAACAGGTATTAAGCTGAACAATATTTCCTTTCAGATGATCAGTGTCTTATCACCAACCACGGCATCATCTACATCTGAATGGTGACCATATCTCCATCTCTATCGCCACGTTATTCATTGATCTGGGAGGTGTAGATTGTTCCTCCTCTATTGAGGTACAGTTCAAACAAGATGGCCGCTAGCTGAATAAAGCAGAATTTATTTATTTATCGTGCTCGAGATCCGTGATTGGGTCATTCTGAGGCCACGCCGGCTCGCCCAGTCCACACCACCGTGTCTATAAGTTAGGTTCAAGGCCTATTGGACTCAAAATGAGGCTAAGAAGTTACATGAGCTACACGTACGGCATAGGAATGAGGGCAAAAGAGACAAGAAGAGGAAAGGGAGAGAGCAGAAGAGGGAAGCGGGGCACAACGAAGACACATAGCGAAAGAGAGGGAACAGGAGAGTATTGTGTTGCGGGGCTACGCCCAAGGAGAGGGGTGGAGAGATGGATGAGAGGACAGGAACAAAGCCAGATGAGGAAGCAAGGACATAAAAGGAGAGGAAAGGAAAGGAGAAAAGAAAGGCTTGAGGGTACTAGACTTTGCAAGGACAGATGGAGAAGAAAAAGTGAACACATCAACGGATCGAAGATCGGCCATTTCCAAGTAGGGTAGGAGTAGATGGAAAAAATGGGGAAAAGTGTGGAAGAGGGAAATGTGTTTGGGCACGGGAAGTGGGTGAGGGGGGAGGAAAATGAGAATTAGGGGAGGGTGCGACAAAAAAGCGACGACGATAAGTTATTCGCCGTCACTTCTTAGCCTCGAAGATGTAAATATGGAAAAGGGGAGCAGGATAAAATGCATGAAAAGAAGGGGGATGGGAGGAGAGAGAGAAGGGAAGGGAAGGGAGGAGAGAGAGAAGATAGGAGAGGGAGAGAGGAGAGGGAAGAGAGAGGGGTGGGAGGAAAGGGAGGGAAGAAGAGAGCCAGGAGAGAGGAGAGGGAGGAGAGGGAGGAGAGGGAGGAGAGAGAGGAGGGAGGAGAGAAGAGAGAGGAGAGGGAGGGAGGAGAGAGGGGAGGGAGGAGAGAGAGGAGAGAAGGGAGGGAGGAGAGAGAGGAGAGAGGGGACGGAAGAGAGAGGGGAGGGAGGAGAGTGGGGACGGAAGAGAGAAGGGAGAGAGGAGAGGGGGGAGAGAGGAGAGAGGGGAGGGAGGAGAGAGGGGAGGGAGGAGAGAGGGGAAGGAGGAGAGGGGGTAGCTCACATCGTAGGCGCCAGCCTTGATCTGCTGGTACAGCTTGTGCTGGTCCTCGTCCCAGAAAGGAGGATAACCCACCAGCAGGATGTACAGGATCACCCCTAAGACAGAGACATGGACACACACACACACACACACACACACACACACACACACACACACACACACACACACACACACACACACACACACACACACACACACACACACACACACACACACACATGAAAACACACACAGACAGCCGCATGAAATCACACACACAATCAACCACACAAACACACACAAAACAAAAAACAAAAAAAGCTTTTCTCATGGTTGAGCCAATGAAACATATGTGATGCGTTAGTTCCTGGCTTATAGCCGCGGAGCAAACGTGAGCCTTCCCCTGGTGCTAGGCTCACCGCAGGCCCAGATGTCCACCGGTTTGCCGTATGCCTCCTTCCTCAGTACTTCAGGGGACAGATACCCCGGTGTCCCTGCAAACCCTACAGCAACAACACATGATGTAGCGATTAGCAAACATGTGTTATCAACACCCCACCTCCCTCCCCCCCCCGCACACACACACACACGCACACACACACACACACACACCACACCACACAACACACACACCCACATCACACACCACACCACACACATCACAGCGGCACACACACAACACACACACTACACACAC